>BJBW01004510.1:20960-34624 GCA_004320125.1 Scolopax mira | reverse complement strand
CCTACATCGTGTCGGTGTACTTGCTCCCCTTCGCCTGGCTGTGACACACATACTACCCTTGGGTGACTCTGAAAGCCAACGCTTTTATCATTAAATGCAATGGGCAATTCTTCACCAGAGTTCCTTCTGGATGTGTTTGTGTAGGAAAGGAGACAAACTGAGACTTATGACAAAATTTTTCAGCTTATTAGCATCAAGGTTTTCTCAGGAAACTGGGAATTCTACTCATACACTTAAACTGCAATGATCTGCAAGGCTCATATTTAACTTAAATGATTTTTATGCAGTGCAAATCAGTTACAGATTGGGTAAGATAATGAATCAGTGTTTTGAGCTGTTGCATCTGTGCTTTTCCTGTTGAGTTGATGGGTACTGGTTTTCACAGCCTTACAACCTGCACTTTGTTACGTCAGGCACTATGATGAGCCTGGACAGCAGCTCATAATTTTTGGTTTTTATAATGCATAAAGCTTGCAAGGTTCCACCTCTACTACTAATAAGCAGCTTCATAGAATACAATGACACAGCTGAAGTTAAAACTATGTCCTTTCTCAGAAATTATCAAGCGTTATACATGATAGTTCCCTCTGACAAGGAATAAGTTCAACAAATTCAGGTGAACCATTAATACTTATATAATTCTTTTCAAATCTTTTTTATATTAAAAATATATTAATATTTATATTAATATATTAATATTTATATTAAAAATATATTTATATTTTTACATTTTATGTGATAAAAGTATACGTTAAAAAGTAACCAAGAGAACGCATCCGGCAACAGAAAATGGTTTTGAAAGCATATCGAGGCATTTTATTGTGGCCAGCATTAAACTGGACTCATCTTTTACTTTCTAATATTACACAGCTGTATAGAATTTCCAAGTTCTAAGAAGATGTGCTGAGATATATATTTTGGCTTTAGTAAATGCTCCATGAATAAGCCATGTATATGAATGCAACCAAAGTTCTGACATTAAATCGGATTTTGCTCCAAGAGCAGCTTGGAGCTTCCTTCCTGAGCTGTATAAAAGTCTCTGCACTGCCACTGTGCTGGGAAAGTATTTCTCTTTTTTTTTTTTTTTTTTTTGTACACACCACAATCTGCCCAGCTTCTGCAGTTATATGCAGATGTTTAATACAAGTGTAGTATATAGGTTCATACACTGGAAAGAAAAAGGCCTTTCCATTTGATTCTTTCTTCATTTTCTTTTGCTAGCAACGGGGCTGCTTTCAGATCCATGAGGATCACAAGTTGAAATAGAAGATATTAAAAATAGGACAAATAACCATCATTCTCTTATTGAAAGGTCTTATATCTGGAGTTCCTAGTTTGAACAGAAGAAATAAGGGTCCTGAGGTCCGTATTTATTAGGAATCAAAAGAAATTTAACAGGGGATTCAGCAAAAGCAGCACAGGACTTGCAGCCAATGTTAAAAAACAGCGTGTTCATATTAAAGGCAATCTTTCTCTCTGAGCATGAGATGCATGGGAAATACTTTTCAGAACCTTTGAGATGATGATGGCTTGGCTTTCGTAATTTTGGTTTCTTTATTTTTAACAGTAAATGGAATAGGATTACAGCATGCTAAAAATGGAGCATTAGCCAAGCACAGAGCCTCCATCCAATCCATGCATCATCCATGGCATCACAGCTATTATGAGATTCTTAGTTTCAAACCCAAACAGATGTGGCACTGCTTTCTTTCTCAGGACATGATGAAAAATTCATAGAAAGACTGGCTAAGTATCATCTTGCTTTTCTCTAGCCATCAAAAATGTAACTTCTTTTCTTTTCCTCACATGTATTTGCTTTCTTCTTGTATTTTCCTCTGATACATCATCCCATTCTGATTAGACTCTTTTCACATTTTAGCTGCTATGAATTTCATCTCTTATAAGAAAGCTCCAAAGCAATTTCTTCTTCTTCATAGCTTTATTCCCCGCTCATTCAGGAAAGCACACACCACTGAGATGAGCGTAAGCTGGTCACATTATACAGCCAGCGACAAGCTCTGCACTGCCAGGCGCTCACTAACCAGGCTTCCCCTTGGCCACTTTTTCATCCAGATGGGACAGTTCAATGAGAGTGTAGGACTGATGAGCTTCTCTATCATCGGTTCATCTGCCCAGAGTTCAGCGTAACTCCAGCAGGCCACATCTCTTCTCGAAAAAAGCACTCCCAAAAATGGTTAAACCACTTCTCGTCTGCTCCACTTGAGGTTCTTGCTATCTGAAAAGTTTAGCTGAAGGAAGGAAATGTGTCTGTTCAGTGCCAAAAGTACAAAGTAAGCCTGGTGAAGGAAAGTTGCAATTCCTTAATCCTGTACTTCATAAAGAGCATGAAAAAATATTTTCCATTAGGAGCTTCTTTCAGCCAGAAGGCTTTTTTTTTTGCCTTTTTAAAATAGATATATAGATATATCAATACTTGTTCTCCCTTGGATGTTCAATCACAGAAAAAATGGGGGTGTTATGTTACATTCACTCTTATCAAAGGTAATATGGAGACATAACACTAAAGAATTAGAAAATTTGGCCCCATGAGCCTGAAACTTTCTCAAAGAATTGTATACAGAGGCAGGAACTTAATTCTATCTAAAACAAGGAAACAGGAGCACTGTGATTTCTTCAGGCATTTGCAGTGTCAAGAACACTACCAGTGGAACAACAGAGAAATCTATGACCTGATTACTTGGGTTCTCTCACTAGTTGATTAGCCTCTCTCTAACATCTAATACACATTTCTTATTTTCATTTCCAAATAAGTAAAGAATTGAGATTATTTCAGGACAAGGACAATAAGGGAATGTTATTGAATTTCCTCCCAGTGACTGTTAACTTACCAGATAATGAAATAAAACTTGATATCTGTTTTCTAAATTAATCACAAAAACCTTCATCATGAAGAAGAACTCACAAAAGACATGAAACAATGAGCATGGCTTTATTTTTATGCCAGGAATTATGGTCTGAGGGAGGAATGAGAGTTATGTATTTGTTTGTAACTTCCTAATATATAAAAATTGTAGTATTTTCAGTGGAAATCCTATTACAAACTATAGCTGTTCGTTGACCATATGCATACATTAGCTAATACTGTTACATATGTGGGTGATGAAATTTTTGTGTGCTGTCATGATACATGATTGCATGATCTGACATATCTTCTTCCTCAGAACACAGCTGAATAATCTGCAAGAACTGGTTGTCAACTATTTCCCCTCCAGTAGCTAAGCTGAGCTGTTGCATTACAGCTCTGGGGACAGGGGACTTCAGATTGCTTTTTCTTTATTAAATTATATGCTGCTGATGCAAGAGCTAAGAACAGACCATGGCATGTAGGAGATGCTAAAAATGATACTGCTGCCAAATGCTTTGCACTGCTAAAACCACGCTTTCAGCATATTGGCCAGAGCGTGAGACCCCAATTTTCAAGTGTGCCATTGAACATGTGCTTATGGAAAGGCAGAGAAGAATCTAGAATTAAGTCTTTTTCTTTAGGAAGAAAGACTAATAAATATTAATATTAAAGTAACATAAGTAACATTTTGGGTAGTTTACATTTTATAGGGTTGTATCATGTTTTAGACTTATATTTCATGTAGTTGTAGACATAAAGAAAAACACACAAACAGCAAATCCCCTGAAGCATAGACCATTTAGAAGATTCGCTTTTAAAATGTTTAAACTCAGGCTCTGCCCAGAGATTATAAAGGCAAAGTTAAAATCAATGCAGAAGCATAAAGAATTACAAGTAAAAATAAAACAAGCTGAATGACCAACATGAATGACTCCCTACAGGTTAGAAGCTCGCAAATGAAATACAAAATATTTCTAAATCACTGTAATTTTCTAGATGCAAAATATTCTCCTGGTATTTTCATTAATGAAGCATTTCAGAAGGTAAGTGTTCAGGTTGCTATGGTTCAAATGCAATTTCAGGTTGATGATTAGGTGGTTTGTTTGCGTACATGGCAGGGGGCACAGTAAGTCATGTTTACATTTGAAGTTACAGTTTTTGTAGAGCACTTTGTTGCAAAGAAAATAGCATTATTGTGATTGGAACAAAAACCAACTGATTTGTTTTTAAAGATGACTTTCATTTTAACAACACAAACAGAAATAAATGTTCAGTCTATCCAGTTCCAACACAGAAGTCATCACACAAATTACTATCTGCCTAATAGGTCTCTGTAAAAACCTGTAGAATAAATATCACATTCCTTCCTGTTAAGTGTTCAGAAGGGTCTTCTCAGAAGAAAGAAGGGAAACTGGGGAAAAAATAGCATTATCTCAAAAGACAATGAAGTAGCAATAGCCAAAGACTAACAGTAAGGCCACAGTTTTCAGTTACTTCACTTGCACCTTCTTTTCATGTGCAATTCAAGCATCATCAATCACACTGGATGATGAATCAGTATTTAGATGCTAAAATGTTTATGTATTTCATCACTAAACCAAATTAATACAATTGGTTAAAAAATGTGGTCTGTTAATATAAAATATGTTTAAAGGCATATGATGGTCTCACTGAGGGCACTGTGCTTTAAGCTACTTGCAATACGACATCATTTTGAGATTTATATGACTTACGTTGCAACATTCACCTCCAGGTATTGATTATAATATGATTTTTACTGTTTTATATTGCAGTGCACTGTCTCCTATTATTGAAAAGAAATATTTTCTTATTGAAACACGTGACATTAAAATGTCGTAGCTCATTGTTTAAACCCTGAAGTTTTTCAGACAGTGCTAATGTTCAAATTTCTTCTTTTTATATTATTACAGAATGATGACACTAAAAATACCTTTCTCATTTTGGCCAGCTAACAGGTGATTAATGAAAATAGTTATTTTTTGAAAGAAAGTACGGACGTACAATGCAGCTGGGCATTGAAGTTTTACCTGGACTAGGCTGTTTTAAAAAACAGCATGTTCTTAGAGATGTATTGATCAAAAAAAAAAAAAATAGAAGGAGAAAAAAAAATGTACTATTCTAGCTTGCATGGTCAATGGATCCCAGATATGGCCAATCATAATTTTTACTATAATACTATGCAGCCTGGTATTACTTTGTTACACCTTCACAGTGCATAGAAAATCAAGATCTACATAAAGTACAGTGAAATGTGGTTATGTTAGACATTGGGCACATATCAAAACTTCTCCCTCTGTTTTTCCCTTTATTTAAGACTATTCAGGATTTGTTTATAACTGTTTATGGAGATGAAATTATTTTTTGTCCCAGAGTGATAAATCCTCCAGTTTACCTCAAAATATTGGTTATATATTTGAAGATCAAGAACCTGAATCTTTACTCTCAGCTGAATGCTCTCCTCAAAGTTGTAGCTTTTCATAAAGTAGCCACATACACAGAAGAAGTAGCACTTTGAAGCTACTTACAAAAACATGGGTTTATAGAGTTCAGTAACAGAATGTAAATATTTGTACCAGAGGTCACGGCTCATACTCTGTTCTCAAATACTTTTAAACTTAATGGCTTAGACAAACACGAGAGTAGCCTAGGCCAGGCCTAGATATGGTGGCTTTACAACATTGCTTATGCATATCAACATGGAATGAATACATTCTCATTTCTTAAATTCTAGCAATAGCCATAAGCAATTATACATTAACAGAATGGATGTCTAGCCAAGTGCTAGCAAAAAAAATACTTGAAAGATGCGCCCATGTAATTCCACCAAATGGCTGAAAGCAACATTATCTTTTTGCTATGAGCAGAGAATCATAACTGATACCTGATGCTAAAAAACAGAGCTCTTTTTCTCTTATTCTTATAATAAAGCATATAGCCATGTATGTGTGCATATATAGCATAAATTCAACACATAAAATTGTTAACCCAAGTACAGTTTCTTCCAATAAAACCAGAAACAATTACCATTTTTCCCTTTTATCCAACTGATAAATATTCACCCTACCTGAGAGGAAGAAAAATCATGTTTGCTTTTCAGGCTCAGGATTTCCAAACTTCCCTTCCTTGCTGAGACTGGCAGACAACCACTACAATTTGCAAAACAGGTGACAGAAGTGACCATGGGAACAAAAACCCACAACTTCCACCACCATCACTGTCCTGTCTATGTACAAACATACCAACTAGTCCAGAGAAGTGAATTTTACCTAATCCACTTACAGTATCTCAAAACAAAATTGTACATTCAACCCCACCATGTTTTCACTTTGTATTGAGAACTGCGAGTTCCATCTGTGCTGCATAGTGTTTCATAGGGCTCAAATGCCACAATTCTCAGATTTTACAGGAAGATGAAGCAGTCTCCATCAAAGCATTAGTTACACATATGCAATGGTTACTGAGTACAGCAATTTTTTTCTCTTTAGTTACGGGTCACCTCATTTCAGTTTAGAGACAGTTCACAATCTATTACCCACCATGTAAAATATCGCAGATCAGGTTTTAACTTTAAAAAAATCCCAGACCGTACAAACATGTGAGAGGGATAAACTGAATGTCAATGGTTAAATGAATAATTTATATCATAAAGTTAGAGGTGAACTGCAACTCTTTTCACATATTCCTCCAACCTCAGCAGCAGATGTTGAGCTGGAAGACAAAGCTGGGCATTCAGCACAAATGAAATGCAAACCATACTGGTTCTTAGGTCCCACAACTTCCATTCTGTTAAACTTTCTGCCACCAGTTCTTTAGCGATGCCCAACTATACATTAAATGTTATTATTATTGCAGTAGTAACACCAACCTGAAACATAAAAGTGACCTTTAAAATTGGGGAGGTCATACAAATGACAGGTTTTAATATTTAATAAAGGCTTAAAATTTTCTATATTCATAACATTGAAGATATAAAAAGTGATTTTTAAACTTGTCAAAACCTTTACTTCCAATTGGAAATATAGCGAGTATTTAAAATACTTCTTTTATTATAGCTGTCATAATAGCATGCCATTAGAAGATACACTGACCGTAAGCACAATTTACCTCAGTCTTAGAAAGGGTAAGGATATTCACAAAATATTATTGTAAATACATTTATTCTCCATTGCACCTAAAGTATAGTCAGTTTTTATTAAGCTTGTAACAAATATAAGCATTGTAGATGCATATGTGCATTCTCTGGTTACTTTTGAAATATAAATCATTAGAATTAAAAAGTATCTTTAAAATATTAGGGACCCCAACCAGTGTGACTACTTGCCTAAGCAGGGCCTGAGTAAGGGAGAGCTGCAGGATCACACTCTTTAATTTTCCTGTTTTGAGTTCATTTTCCACCTTTATGATCATGGTCTACTCTAGGAATAAATTTCTTTTAAAATAGGATCTTGATTGTCCAATCTCCTCCCCAGAAATCATCTTAGAATTAATCACAGTTAAAAGACACTTTAAAAGGAGCTGTAGCTGTGAAATAACAATATTTGGTATTTAATTGATCCATAGAAATAAGACTTTGTTAAAGCTGATTCCATAAAAAGCTGGTTTCAAAGGACCAGGGAAAGCAGACAGATTTGGGGAAGGAATTAAGTGTCTGCTGGTAGGGGGGTGATGGGTTGCTTCATTAATAAATTGTGATCAGCAGGAGGACACTAATGAAAAGACACCCTAGAACTGACATACCAAATTTATTCCATCAGGCACACACATTCACACAGTCACAAAATGAAAAAAAGAAAATATCTCACCAACCCAACAAAGTTTTACTATTCTGACAAGTTGAAGGAGTCTACAAAGGGATTCTTCTAATAGCTAAGTAAATGGTGCCTGCATGATAACTTTGAAAGCAGTGGAAAGACCTCTGAATGCTAGGCAACTTGCCCCAACAGGTGGTCCTGCTTTTATGTCATGTCTTTTCTCAGGCTTAGCTTTCCCAAAATTATCTCTCAGTACACTGATATCCTGTGCAGTATAAAAGACACTTTGCTATTTTCCTGTGAGCATTCATGGCACTTGATGAAATGTGACAATATCACACAAGGAAAATGAAGCCAATTTAAATCCCATTTCAATACAGCAGTTATTTAGGTATCCAACCTCAAAGATTGCACTGCTCTCCACCCCTCTTTAGCAGAGAAACTTTCTGTCATGATTGAAGATCTCTGACTTGACTACATACTAAGCCTTAACAATGGTTGTTTATACAGTTCTTTATTATGGATTAAAAGACCGGTACAAGTGTTATTTAATTAGCCCTCACAACACCTAAGACCTAGATATATGGTCATATCATATATTTTTGGAAGGGAGTACAGAAATCCTGGATAGCAAAGTTAAGTGTTCAGCCGTGAAAAAATGCCCAAAGAGCTCTACAGAGAAAGACAATAATATATATGGGGGTTTCACTAAGCAGAAGAGATGAGGGCTGCTGCAAAAGGAGTGATACGGTTCCTTTTTAACACACATATTTAGTATTGAAATTATATGCAGTGTCACTTATATTAACCCTTTTCTTTGGTATCCAGTTGCTTGTCGAAGGCCTGCCATCTACTACACTGGTCAAACCCCATCCCCATGGTTCATGAGACCTCAGGGTTCCATTTATCATTTAAATTCATACACTGTGGTCCAACCTTGTAAATCGATGGTAGGCTTTCACAACTAAAACAGCATTACCTTCCTGAAGACTCAATTTGGTCCCTCAACAGTTACCCTGACATTTCTCCCCTACATGTTGAACACAGTAGGAAAAGACAGCCCAATCTCTTGGTGGAATGAGAAACCATTGGAAATCACTCTGGAAGTACCAGCTTATGCAAGAGCATGCATGCTTCTACACCAGAGGTCTGCAGTCTATGCCAGAAGGCTCCTTGCTCTTGGAAATGGCTTTGCCAGAGAAATGCTGAAGGTATGAATGTGCCATTTGTGCTTTTTGTGCCACTGTGTGGTAATGGCTTCCTCACTGCTTTCTCACTAATCTCCTTTGGGAGCAGAATAAATTGTAGTGTTATCTGAAGACAATTTTAGTGGTATCTGAGTGGTGTGAGAATTACAGAGTAATTTTTCTTCTTTGAATGAATGAATGTATTTATGAGAGAGACCTGAAATAAGCCAATTAATCTCTGTTTTTCCTATGAAAAAGAAGCTACTTAAAATGAGCTATTTATCTAAACAAAGTAAGGAAAGATGATAAATATTGTTTGAGGGCTTTTATTTTGTTTCTGGGCACTTACATGCTTTCCTGGGGCATTTAAAGTGCAAAGAAAGCAGAAAACTGTTCTAGTTTTTTAAGGGGTTCCCTTTCAGAAATCTTAAGGAATTCAGAAATTTTAAGGAATCCAACACTTTCCGTCCAGTGTATCCCATCCAAACTACTTTTCATATAAGCACTGAAATCTGGTAATTTAATATACTCTTTCAGAGGCATAGCTTTGAGAAGAATATAATGTCACCAAGCACATTTCTGTTTCTTCTGCAGAGATAATGGTAATAAGTTGTTGTTTCTTGTTTGGTCTTCTAGCCAAAAGCTAGAAGAGAGGTAAGGGAGCAGCTAAACCATTAATTTTTACACTTGTCAACTGTTTATTGATATATTTTGCAGTTTTCACTCAGTCCTTTTAATAAGTCTCTAAGAAATCATTATTTTGTGCTGCCAAAAGTCTAGGTGTGCTCTGTTCCTTGGAATTTGGAAGACAGTGTCGGAATAAAACGTGTGTTTTCTCTAGAAATATTGCCATTTCCAAAAGAAGGCCTAGGACAGGGAAAAAGGACCCTAAAAAGCATAGCTGCAATTTAATACAAAAGGACAAAAAGCACTAAGAGGGAACTGGTCTTTGAAGTATAATAAAATGGCATTTTCCCTCTGAAAATTATTTGAAGCAGAATACTGCAAATCACCTTGTAATCTTCTTATGTGAAATTCACTGTAAGATTTTATCACCACTTCATTAACTTAGGCACCCTATGCTCTTCTGCTCATCAGGGAAGAGGCATGGTTAGGATCTGGAGGATGAACATGCCTTACTTACCCCAACCTTGCTTTCTACAGACCTTGCCCTTACTGAGGCAGGATGGACCCTGGTATGGATGGCACAGAGCCATGAGGCCTGGCTGTGAAAGGGCAGAGCATCTCCAAAATAAACCCACAGCCTATGCTTATAGATTTCCTTCTCCACCAGTACAACACATCCAAACCCCCATCAACACTGTGGAAGCTGTTGCTTTTGTCCAGGCCCCTTTAGAAGCAATGAAGAAGGGAGGTAGCGTTGCACCCACACTCACTGTCCTCAGACTTGTGACTCGGGCAAACATCTATCAGGTGCAGTAACTGCCCTGCAGCTCTACTGCTAATACAGCTATAGCTTTTAAGGGCGTTAAAAGTATTTATTGCAACTTCTAACATTTTAATCCTTTTTAAGAAGCAAATGAGACTAAAAAAAAAAAAAAAATTAGCTGGGTCTGGAGGATGCTTTTTTCAACATTAAAGAGGAGAAGCTCTGGAAAGCTCTTTAATAATGGCTGCCATTAGATAACAGCTGTAATCCCAGAATTTGCTCATCTTTTCCCCTCTTTTTAAAATCTTGTTTGCACTTTTACGCCAAAGATTTCCATTTGCATGAGGTAGGAAAAAATCTGAATTTTCTTTAAAAACATAATTTTGTGCTTTCTTCTCTTATGTGGCACACAAACATATGCAGCTAGGTAAGCTTAGAACCAAGTTTGCTAAAACGTTCATCTCTTACATTCTAGAAAAAATATTTAGAAATGTTTACTTGACAGTGAAAAGGATACTCATTATTTGGATTAGCAAGCTTTAAATTAAAATGGAAGACCATTCAATACACAAAACGAACACAGTAATTTCTAAATGCAGAATAATTGCACTTAAGATGTTTAAATAAAATTATACATTTTAGATGTACATATGTAAAATACTTTAAAAACTCTCATTTGATATACATTTGTCTATCAAATACGTTATGTACGTGATATTAATGCAGTTTCAGCTATAGTTGCTGAGAAAGCACTAGTTTCCTTAAATACATTTAGTCCCAAATTTCTTCAAAACAGAACTTTTGGAAGGCATTTATGGATCTAAAGTGCATGTGTGTTTGATTATTTGGGAGAACTCATTGCAATCATCGGAAATTTTGCCCATTGCCTCTAATCCTTCCACTACTTTCCTCTCAGAAAAGTTAGGCTCAAGCTCCTCCACACAATCCCATTAGGTAGGTGAAGATAGAAATAAGATCCTGCTTCATCTTCTCAAGGATGAAGAACCCCAGCTCACAGCCTCTCTTCATGCATCTCATGCTGCAGCCTCCCACTATCCCAGAGGCTCTACACAAGCCTCACTCCAGTATGTATATGGTATCTTATACTCATGAGCCCAGCAGTGGATTCAGGGCTGTCTAGAGGGGAAGGATCCTCTCCCTCAACCTTCTTAGTACAGTCCAGATTGGCCTTCTCTGCTGCAAAGGCACACTGATGATTTCTCTTCAACTTACTTTCCAAAAAGGACCCCCATGTTTTTTTTTTCTGCCAAGCTGCTTTCCACCTGGAAAGCTGTTTGGCCTTCCACGTGGTCTACATATGGGATTCCTCATCCCATCTACAGGACTTCGCACTTGCCTCTGTTGTATTCTATGAGGTTCTTGTCAGTCCACTTTTTCCATCTTGCTTTGGTACCTCCTTTCCGTTGTACAGATTTCCCACAATCTGATGTCACCTGAAAATATGCTGAAATTCTCCATCCCATTATGTAGGTCATTAATAAAGATGTGACATAAAGTCTTGGCCACAGTGAGTCCCTGAGTCATGTCATTGATAACCAGCTATCCGGTGGAATTTGCACCATTGATCACTGTCCTTTCAGCCCCCTGGTCTAGCTTCACAAGTGGTCTTGTCATCCACTTTGGTTGGAAGTTGATTTATGTTACTAAAAATGTGTTTTAAGTACAACAACCGGCAAAGATTTTTCCATTTATAGCAATGAAGATTGCAAATTGACTCAAAAGATCATTTCCCGAATCTGCAAATCTCTGTATTCCCATTGCTGTGATAAAATCTGAAAAACACGGTGCACTGAAATCCCTAGGGATTCCTCATGACTGACAGAAAGTCTTACCATAATAAGGTTCTTCAGGAGAATTTGAAATAGATGCTACTATTTAAATATAAATGTACTATCATTATTTCAATGGGCAATCACTGAAGTAAACAGCAACATTTCTATCAATGTGAAGAGCTCCACTGCAGACAGGTGCACATAAATTTGCATGTATCTGGAGCACCATGCACTGGCACGCCCTTTGGATTCAATGGAAAGCCAGAAAGGGAGGATTTTCAGCATGCAGTTTTCAAACACTTCAAACTATGTTACGTCTTAAGCAAATGTAAAGGCACTTTTGTTCTTGCTGCAGGCTGAAGCAGCTGCTCCTGAGTTACCCGTATTCAAAGAAACAATTTAAAAGGTCTTACAACCTGAAAACATCTTTCCATCTAGATATGGCTATTCTCCAGGCAGAAGGATGTTTATTAAAATCCTGGGGAATACTTAATAGTTGAATGTAGCTGTAAACATTAATATTTTCAGGTTGAGATTTCTACAAGAATGTACCTTCTTTTAAAAAAATATGTAAGGGAGAGGAAACAAAGTAGCTCTGTATTAGTTGGAAAACCCAGAAAACAACAGTTTGTTACAGTTTGACTACTTAAAAGTTACAGCTTCTTGGTGCATTTCAAAGGCAAACAGATGGGCATGCAGGAAAACAGCCCCTGTAAATAAATAAATACCGTGATACAGTAGAAAGCTAGAGAAGGCAGAAAATCATCAGAGATGTCTCAAAAACTTCTGCATCATAACCTCAATAAAATACTCGAATCCCAAGCACCCAGGTCATAAGACTTGATTTTACAAAACTATTCCTAGGAAGGGTTGCTGCTGCTTTAATTTCCTTCACACAAGCAAACTCAGTTTGACTTTGGGAATCCTCACTTGCACCTCAGCTTCTCTGCGTTCCAAGACCTAACTTTCTTTGTTGAACAATGACATCAGTGCAATACAAAAGGATGAAAAGATTTGCCAGTTCAGCTGATTCTGTCTACAGAAACAAGGCAGCAGCACACAAGCAGGGAACTGAATGCCATAGGGACAGAGGAGCATCTCTGAATGTGTTCGCTTACATCAGTGCCACTGCAAAGCACACGCAAAACTGTTTATTCTGTGAAGGCACTGAGAAACATCCCTTTTACACCCCTGAGTCACTACAGAAGATGGGAGTTGCTATAAAAAAAAAAATAAAAAATCATGTTGAGCTATAAGCTACAGTATATTGTTAAGTATGCAATTTGATTACATTTCATCAGATAAATAAGATAAAGGGATGTTACAATAAACAGCTTTCTAAACAAAAGTTGTGTTGCATGTGTATCCAGGAACTCATCAGTTCTACTTTCCAAAAATACATAGTGAGAACAGCAAGAGAGGGGGAGAAGGAAGAAACCCAGTATGGTACTTAGTCTTGACATTCATAAACAGTATAAATCTCAAATTTCTGAGCAAACAGGAACTCTGTTCTGCCTGGGTTGGTTTTGGTTTGGTTTGTGTTTGGGTTTTTTTCCTGTAATCCCAAAGCAAGTGTCAGGAACTAATAGAGAATTACATTCATAGGATCATAGAATCATGGAATCATCTGGGCCGGAAGGGACCTTCAAAGGTCAT
>BJBW01004510.1:0-20741 GCA_004320125.1 Scolopax mira | reverse complement strand
CTCCAACCCCCTAATCATTTTTGTGGCCCTCCTCTGGAGGGCCTCTGGACCCGCTCCATCTATGTCCTTCTTATATTGAGGGCTCCAGACTTCCTTATGGTATTCCTGATGGTAGGTGGAACTGGACTAGCTCATAAATTGGAAATATGTGATGAAGCCCCTAATTTATTTGCATTTATGTTGAGCCCTTAAGGGACTTACTGATACCAAATGCTGTAACACACATCATCATTGTCTCTAAAAAAAATTCCTGCCTTGCCTTCAGTGATAAAAGACAAGACCATCATCTCCTAATTACATATATTATTTCCCAGGTGAAACCTAGCAGATTCTAGCTGCAGAACATAGATCATATTATTTTCATATTAAAGAGCATATAATTTAAAAAAAACAAGCCCGTACATGTGAATTTATCTTTCCTTATGAACAGAGCCAGGGGAAAAGTTGTAGATTCTGAATTTGTAAAACGGATTAATAGAAAACTTCAACACTATGCATTGATTCGTACTAAAATATGCAGAAAATTAATCAGCACAAAGACAATAAGAAGAAAGATGTAACATCGTTCAAAAGAGTAAAGATTAAGCCTTTGTTTAAAATTAAAAGCTGTTCCCTTCATGTGAAAAAATTGAGGTGATTTTCATAGTCTTTTATATGTATAAAAAAGATTGAATGAAAAATTTATTTTTGCATCAAAATCACTTTTAATACAGATAATATTCCTTCTGTTAATTTTTGGCTATGATATATCCTTCACTGTGGTGAAAATATTAAGGGAGAATAATACAAATAATCACACTAAAACGAAGGACTTGACTCTTAAATTTATATATATATCAGAACTTTTTCTTTTATGGGAAATACCAGTTATCAATTTTCTGTTTCAATCTAGAAAATATTTTTTCCATGTTAAAATTTCTGAAAAAATGGGAGTTCTAGTCTCAATTTGTATTAGGTGAAAACACACTAAAGCAGAATTTTTCTAAGCTGACTCAGCACAAACGCATGGCATTGCTTGTGCTAGGCAGAAATCTTCTTGTTCTTCTTTGCCATCTTGCTGTTTTCACTGTATAGTTATGAGGTTTTATCTAATCTTGCAAGGATGTCAAGACTGAACCAAAATGATGCTTTCCTCACAAAGTTGCCATAAAATTCTATACAGCTACCAAAGAAATCCCCCTTTCAAATCATCACTGGGAAAAAAATATAAATTGCCTGTTTGAAAAGATGAATTGCATCAAATCCTTGAAAAATGGCTACATTACATTCTGTTGGGAGATTTGCATAGATTGTATGCTATGGTGTCTTGCCTGGACCCTTGAGAGAGGAAAGCTGTATGGGGCTGTTATTATGTGCAGTGTGTGTTTTGTTCTGGGACAGCTGCAGGTTCTTTATGTCAGATCTGCTGCACCTCTTGATGAGATTGATCCTTGACTAAATGGTACACTAAAGATAATAACTCATATTTTTTGCCTTTCATATTCCAGTAAATAAATAAAGCCCACCAATCGCAACAGAAGCCCCAAACCAAGCTGCAGTAACATGAATGGCAAAACATTAATTGATTGACATGGGGCAGGACCAGATCTCAGCGTAGCCAACTGGTGCAGTCCCAGAAAGGACACTAAATAAAACACCTGCATAGAGCTTATTTAACCATATCTCTGAAAGTGAAGATTTAGCCCCATTTTTCATGGTCCTTTGGGCCTTGAAAAAAATAATGAAATTGGGTGTCCAGATGCAATTAGGAAAAAATAACAAACCCCATCATTCTTAATATTTTCATTACTCTTTTGATTGGATGTGCCTTAATATTCCTTTTTACACAATTAAATGCTTCAGTTTACAATATATTATAAATACTCCATAATAGATTAAAATTATTATAGCTATTAAGACTTTTTAAAGCATTAAGCAAATTTTCTTTTAAGTACAACACTATTTCATATAACTAGAAGCCAGGAAAGCTGAGATTAGTTAAACATAAGGAAATAACACTTTTTTTATTATTATTTTTGTATGTGGCACATAGCACAATATATGTTCTATTCTTAGTTCAGACGTCAATTTTTTAATCAAGGCCAAGACAGCTCCAGTAAACAAGCATCATATCAAGCAATATTTTTTTTTTTTTTGAGATAGTATGAGAAAGAAACTTACATTCAAATCCTGACTACCCCTAATTAATCATGTAAATAATAAATGCAGCTATGCCTGGTAAGCCATAAAATTTCACTACTTATTCTCAGTGCTTGATGTTCAATGGCATAATCCAGGCACTTTCAGACTGCCCATGTGGAGCATTTGCACAGTCAGATAAAGCTATTTTCTTGTTTCCAAATACAACATAAGTCTTTTTGCCTTGCTGTGATTATTTTACGCAGATATGTCACACTGACTTAAGATGCCTGGAGACCCTGATTCAGAGGAGACCAAGTGGGATATTCTTTTCATGACTCACTAAATGCCAGTCAGTTTCTTTTAGGAGTCATTAAGCCCTGGGCAACAGAGGAATCTACATCAAGCCTTGAGCTATGGACAGAAAATCAACAGACCAACTTTAATGGGGTTTAAATAAAGATAAAGGCACCACTCTTAAAACACTCAGAAGCCAGATACTAACCACATGCATTGATCTCATTAATATCTGCTGACATGAAGAGTTGTTGACTTAAATTCTTATGTGATTTATTAGGCTCAGTGCATGAAAAACTTCATCTGAAAATATTTATATTGCCTTACCTGTGATAAAAGTATTTTTCCTCTCACTGGCTAAATATCTTGCTAGTAGTTTGCTCAAGCACACAAAAAGTCTTATCTGCTTTGTTAAATGGGCATTGCCACTTCCAAGAGATGGTAATATCCCTTGTGCTGGCTGCTGCCAACTCTTAAGTCCGCTCTGCATTTTAGTTGGCCACCCTCCCTTACTAAGCATGCAGAAAACTAGCCAATAAAAGTGAAGAATTTATCATTAGATAAACTCTACTTATATTGAGCTTGATTTTTTTCCCTTTATTCATTTGTGTCTTTAGGAACCCCTACTTCCAGAAACCTAAATAGTAAATTTTGTATTTATAATTAATTTTGTTTCCACATTATCATAATGATTTTTTTAAAGTACCTGTCTAATCTGTGGTCAGATACACTTTAGAAGCATGGACATCCTTAAATGAAGGCAATGGAAAATCCCTGCCACGTCCTGGAGATTCACAAGCTCTACTTGGAGCCAGGCAACTGGGTACCTGCTCAAGGACAACACTAGGGTTATTGAGGCAAGCAGTCACAATTAAGGGAAGTATCAGGAAAGTGGTAAGATGAGTATTTGAACCTTCAGAGAATTTGCAACACACTTTTTATGTTTTGAAACACTTCAGAAAGCTAATTTGCTCTGCCGCTGGAGATCACAAAGAGGCTTGTTAGTAATTCTAACAACTCTAATGGGGAGTCTTTGGTTCCCTTCTAGAACCAAGAAGTATTTGACTAAGCTCACAGAAAGCAAGAATCTTCAAATTGTATCTGCTGGACAAGTAAAGTTGAGACTTCATTCTAAAAAAATGGCATGTCCCAATCTTTTAACTCTTTCCAGTATCAGAAGTAACATGTTAAAACAAAGCACAGATGGTATGTCCTTTTCACTCAAATTGTTCCAACTCTCTCCATGTCATAAAAAGAATTTAGTGGATAAAAATCCCTTCAACTTTTCACCCACATCCTGAGCCTCTTCCTGACAGAAGGGATGTTACACAGGCTGCATTTCTCTAAGAAGTCAACAACTACTCACAGAGATAAGTGAAAGCTTCTCAGTCTCTGATAAGCAGTACGTGCACCCAGTGCCCCAGCTTAAGATACCCTCCAAATACATACAGAGCAGTAAGCAAAGAGAAATGTATGACTGCCATATACTGCAGGGCTGGCTAAACACCCTCCTTTAACTGCAGGAGGATGGGAATCAGTAAAAACTAGCATCCTGGTCTAGAAAATGCTATTATCTGTTGCACTTTGCAACAGCAAAGGCAGAAGGCTGCTGCTTCTCAAGAGACCAGAACCTAAGCTGATACCCCTCCCTCCAGTTTGAAAGGGAAGATGTTATTGCTGTCTGTCTTGAGAGCACCCATGGCATTTTTACTTGGTGCTGCTTTTAAGTACGGATGCCTTGAACCAGCACAGGTAATGGGTTCAGCTTCAGGTCAACAGAATTATTTCTGTTCTGATAGAAGTCTGGCACTCCTACATCTGAGTTTTACGCATGCCAGCATGTTTACTGCTAGAGATGTCAGGGTGATATCAGGAGATAGCAGAGAGCACGATTTGCATCTGGCACACCTCAGTAATGTCACTCCGTTCCTATCTGAGGTCTGTGTACACCTTGCCCCCGCCAATTCTGCTATTGATCCAACCTTCATAACCTGCACACCATCAGTTGTCTGGCCCCAGCCCTCCCACACCAGCACTTGCACGCAACGCCCGTGTGCTTGCAGCTCCTCACACGGCAGAAAACCAACTACTGCAATTCAGTGGAAGAGGTACAGCTATGCATCTGTTGGCTGGGGGGTAGCTGGGAGGGAAGCTACTAGCTAGGGGGTAGCTAGTAACTACGTAGAGGGTGAAGCCTCCTACAGAGAAATGGCTTATGTCAATGTGTATTTGTCCATACATCCAATAAATACATGTGTAACTGTGGGCTTTTATGACTCCTGCTTTTGCCTGATCTGAAAAAGACTGAAAAAATCTACAAAGCAAAGTTTTTGAACTAAGCTAATGAAACCATGGAAAAGAAAGGTAAAGGGAAGATTAACTCTCTTCTGGACTTCCTGCCTGTTTCCTTCTCTCATGAGCTATCTTTTTTTTCAGCATATTTTCTCCATAACTATTTTCTATATGTTTTATAGACCCCAATGTCACCACCATGCAATATACCCTCCTCGTTGGCCATACACAGGCACTATATGAACTGTATCAGCAATCAAATTCTGAGAGGCTACAATAGGGCTGCCACTGACTGAGCTAATCCAAGTAGAAAACATCATGACTATATTAAGGTATAATTCATGGTAACAAAATTTTCCAGTATCAATCAAACCAAACAGACAAAGCCAAAATAAAATTGGACATTTGAAACTGAACTAATTTGGAAAAATGAGGTATATAAAAATGATCCACTCTGGTCTTGTTTTAGGCAGACAAAATATCACCAAATATGATGCTATTTAATAACAATACTGAACTTGAACAGATCAGCACTTTTTAACAGGAAATTGAGTTTATCAGCTTTGTCCCTGCACAAATTATGTTCACTAGATACTGTACTACTTGAATACTGCTCCTTCCGATTACTTCAACCTGAGCTTTACAGATTGATCTATGGCCACCAAATTGCATAAGACAAGTTTTCTGGATATGGAATGAGAAACTGTATGAAGCCTTGCAAGTGGAAGGCTTATAATCCATTCCTTCTCAATATTTTTACAGCAGGCTTTCAAAACAATTCTCCAGGTGCATCCTTGTCTGAACTAGCTGCTGTTATTGATTAGCAACCTTGTTTAATATTCATTTGAAACTAAAATAAATGAGGCAGTTCAATAAATAAAGCAATTTCATTGCAAATAAGAAAAGAAATCTAGTTACCCATGTGTCTGTGAGAGAAGGTATGTTAACAGCCTTGATATACTGAAATATATCAAAAGGCAAATCTCTCTATTCTTAGTTCATCCTGCAAATGCAGACCTGAAGCATGAGACTAAATTACTGACTGAAGAAGTGCATGACTTACACCAGATCTGATCCGAGTGACTAATTCACATGGTTTGCAGGTTATACTCTCATGCACATCACTGTATGTTGTTCATCATATTTATAACAGGAGAACATTGACAATTCATATTTAATCAATGATCAAGTATCGCTATAAGAACATTATTACAACATTTGTATCCAATTGTACCTTTTCCATCCCATTCTTGTTTAGCTGGTTATTTCTACCTAAATGTAATATCATGCATTTACTGAAATAGCTTAAGTGTGCTTTAGATCACGTCTCCAATTTGTAAAGATAATTTTGGATGCAGACCTCTTAGAACATTTTGACAGGTTTCCTAGGATTGTGTCAGCTCCACCCGAGAGAAGTATACTTTATGTCATCAGTCATGCTGTTAAGAAAAGTATTAAAAAGCACTGGAATCTGAAGAGTCCCACCCATTTTGATGGTGTGGGGTTGATAACTGTTATCTCGGAACAGTTTTACAGCCAGTTTTACACAGAACACTAAAGGAGATAAAAACAGGTGAAGATTCTCAAATTGCTTATAATAATGTTATGAG
The DNA here is from genome assembly GCA_004320125.1 of Scolopax mira. Taxonomy (NCBI): domain Eukaryota; kingdom Metazoa; phylum Chordata; class Aves; order Charadriiformes; family Scolopacidae; genus Scolopax; species Scolopax mira. The sequence continues at coordinate 14,424 of BJBW01004510.1, read as the reverse complement.
AAACAAAATCCCTAGTGAGTTTTAATTTTTTTTATCTGTTGCTTTTCCTTGCACACAAGGCCTGTCAGCATCCCACAGTGTAAACAGAATGATTACAGAACTATTCGCTCTTGCAAAAAACATGATGGGTGTTAATCCTCTTCCTTATATTCTTGGCAACTATAGATACTTGCTTTTTTGTGTTTCTTTTTTTTTTTTTTAATTTGTTTTTCTTAATAGTATATCTCTTATATTATCTATTCTAGTTGTCCATCATCTCATCCACCCACTAACTTAAAAAGTAGTTATCTTTGAGATTCCTGAGATTTCATCATCCAGTTTATCAAACTCAGTGGATTTAGGAATATCTAATATGTTCCTAATCTATGCTTTCCTAACTGAAAATCTTGGTGTTGAAATAGTAGATCAAAAAGGAATAGGAAGATACTGTTCTGTCTCCAGCACTCAATTCATATATTTCTTATTCAGGGAGCTTTTCTTGATATTTATCTATCTATCCATTGGCAAGCACTAGATATACACGTGCATGTACACATGAACACAAATGCAGAGCATGACACAGAATAGAGAAATACTGTTCTTTTTAATGCTGAAGTTATCCCCCATGCTCATCTGACACAGATAAGTACACAAATGTACATGTCAATATTTCATGTTAGTTGTATAAATTGCAATATGCTTTTAATAATCTGGAAAATGTGGCTTGCCTAATTAATGTAAGGGAAGTAAGTCATTCATGATTTCAAAACATTATCCTCTCTATGATGACCTTAAGTAATTTTTGTGGTCTTGACTAATTTCTTGAATTTGCAATTTGGCAATAAATCTGTCATACGCTTCAAACAAGAAATGCTAATCTGGCACTGGACTTTGGTTTAGTTATTGTGTTTTCATTGGATATGCAGTAGGGTTCTAATTTATAAATCTCAGTATAAGATCTGAGACTTTTTTTTTAAATTAATGTGTTAATATTTCACCATGAAAATTAAAATGCAAAACATATGTCCTAAAATACAAGAATTTCTTAGAGTTGTTCCTTCATGCAGTTTATGAGGAAACAATGATGTAGCACATTCATAAAGAAAAAGTGAGAGAAATTGCATTTATATGCATTTTTTATATGCAATATTTATACATTGAGAAATTGCATAAATATTCAGTCTTGAACATCCTGATCACCTGATACCATTCTGATAATCCATGTCTGTTGACTTGAAGGCAACAAGACTACTAATCAATGCAGTCCTTTTCAAAACTTCTGCAGACAGTCCCTAAGGAGCCATACTCCTACTCAGTAGGAGGTCTTCACGTAGTTAATATTCAATATTTTTATTCATAATATCATACACATTTGGCACAGAAACCCGGGTCCTAAACCAGTTCTTGACTATATATGCAACATTAGCTTCCCATATTTTCTTGGAAATGGAAATGGAGAGATGAGGTCTTTTGTCAAGAAGAACAAGTGAGTAAGTAAGTTTCATAAAACATTGCCAGGTTATTAAAGTGAGGTTCTGAGAGAGGTAAAACCAGAGAATTTAGAAAGAGTCCTTTTGTATTATAACATCAGGTATCCATGCTTCTGAGGAAACAAAATGCAATAAAATAAAAGGATCAATACGGGAACACATATTGCCTTTCCTTCCTTATATGGATTCACACCCACATTTTTCTTTATGCGTCCATATTTGCATATAGTTTACTAGTGCAAATAGGAAATAGATATAGTTTAATATTAATTTGCATGAAAGTTTACTGTTAAAGAAATTTATAATGAGTTGCTCCCCAAAGAATACTACACTTATATTTCTTAATAAAATTAATGCAAAGAAAGCAATTAAAAAAAATAATAAAGTAGGCAAAAAGAAAAGACTAGCACATAGAATCTTATCAGCTTGGTTCACAAAGAAGCCATGAGATTTACACAGTGGTGGAAATTCTTCAGAAGGGTCAAACAAGTACAGAAAATGGCAATGCAGAGAACCAGAGAACAGAAATTTAATGAAAGCCATTGGCAACCTCTAAGGCTGTAAATTTGAACTGAGAAATCTCATGATAGTATGGGGTTTGATTTTTTTCTTTTTTTTTTTTTGAAAAACAGAATTACTTTTGTTTCCTTGCAATACAGCCAGGTCAAGCCCTCTCAAAATATTTAGCAAAGCTGTCTTGTTAGACTTCCCCTTTCAGGGAATAGGGGCAGCCATTTACATTGTTTCTCTTACACTCTCAACAGCCTCTTTCCCAGTGGCAACACTCCACATGCCCCTTCACAGCATGTAGGCTTCTTGCCAGGGTCTTATGTCTGCAAAGGTGGGATCAGCACTGCTATCTTGCAATTTTATTCCCATCTTTATGGCAGATGTTCTACACCACTTCAGAAAATTGCCTAATCTTCCCCTACTTCTGCTTTTGCCATATGTGAGAAGGGGTGGAGGGAAGGGAAAATAATAGCCACTTTTGCTGATAAAACACTTAGAATGTTACACATGAGAAGTATCATATGCATGGTAAGTAACTGCAATAAAGAAAGAATTACTATGAATTTTTAAGCGTTCGTAGTACTGTGGGAAAATTTTTCCCCTGATTTTTTGATGCTATTCATACTTGGATGGTTACTCTTAGGTTCATCATAAAAAGTTTCCTCATGTGTACAAATTTAAAGGACTGTTTTATAGATCATAAAAATATGTACTCAATTACTTCAAATAACACTTGGGGAACTGCATGTAAATGGTGCATAAATTGCTCAATGAATCAAGCCAAAGTCGCTTTCAAAATCAGGAACCTGGGGGTAACCAACATCAACAAACACATACTTGCTGTTGAGAAGGGAAAGCTTATTACTGCAGAGTAGTTTTCATCTACGCTGTAAATAAAGCAGGGGCGTTAAACAAAGCCACTTCAAATATGCATCTGCAGCAATTCTATTATTAAAACTGGTAGTGGCTCAGGGACAATCAATGTACTTTGCATCAATATTGTTTTGATCTGCATTACAGTATACTTGCACAGCGTATAGATTTATAAAATAGCTTATTCTCCACTATACATGTTCCCAACAAGCTCACTTAAGCCCAAAATGTCCTAACTTGTAAATCAAAGGTTTGACCCCACAGAGCTCTAGTAAACTGAATTCATGAAGTTAGAATTCTCTGCCAAGACATCTATTATCATCATCATCAAGGCCTCTAAAATATTTCTAAAATACTTTTGTATGATATGTTAGATTTATTATGATACTTAGAAAAAACTAACAATTGATTGAAGGCTTATTCATTTTTGTCTTTTTGATTCTTACCTTTTGATCCATCAAATTTAAGATTCACATCCTACTGAAATTTGGAGCAGATTTCTTTCAGTTGATTTCATTAACAAGTTCACAGTTGTAGGCTCAATAATGTACAAGCAGAGCCTAACTGTTTGGGGCTTTTTTACACTGAAGTCAATTTTAAAGCTTCTGCTAATTTATATGGAAAGCAGTAAGATGTTAAATCCCAAACCTGGTTGCCACAACCTCACCAGTAGAGAAGAAAGCGAGACGCAAGTCCCTGATGGCCCTGACTTCAGAGTAATTACATTACTCTGTCAGTGCATATGGAAACTACCTCTTGGGACAGAGAGCTAGCTGCTGGTGCAGGGGCTGATGAGAATCCGTGTGGTTTGGTCCCCGCTTCCTCCACCCACAGTTCTGCTGGGGAAGGTCACCTAGAAAGTCCCTGGGAGCAGCACACACTGGGGCAAGGGGAGAACTCACCCCCACCTCAGGCATCACACTGCTTTTCTGCACTGCAGGTAACGCAGCCGTAGCAGTGCCTTAGCATATGGTATTATTTCTTCTTTACCTTTATCAAGCACCCTATACCCATGGACAGCAAAACATTTCTCAAATACTCAGTAGCCTTCAAGGCTCCCCTGAGCGAGACCAGTCAAAGAGGTACATGAGATTTAAATGGTTGTCCTTAGTCACCAGGTTATTTCATGGCTGTGCCAAGGGGCACAGATTTTATGACATGCTTATAGGATAATTTATTGATGCTTCAACCTGAAAAGCAGAGTACAGGAGAGAAGATCTACACTGCTTTGAGATAGGGGCTATTGATTTTATGTTCACTACTGCATTATGAGACTGCATTAGGAGCAAAGAAACACAGCATCTGAATATAAAAAGGAAATACAATTCAGTCAGTACAGAATAAAATAAATATTAGTTCTGTCATCCAATGTCTTATAAACTACGCCAACCAGTCCACACAGAACAGAGGTGCCTAAATACAGTTTTGACTTCTTGACTGTTTAAGATTAGTAATTGCTTCTGAAGGCAAATGAATCAAAAAATGTGCATTCCACTGAGTATTTTAAATCATCAGTCTCCAGGTTACGAAGAGTATCTGGCTGGACCTACTGCTTCTAATAATGCAGTTCAAAATAATTCGTATTGTGTTTGGGGAAGAAAAGCATTTTTCCCCTAAGCATTCTCTCAGCCTTTACTTCAAGAATGTCTCAGTACCTTGCACTTGAAAATAAATGGAAATACACTATGCCAATTATGCCAAAAAATAGTGCTTTATATCACATTTTCCAGCCTGCCTTTTCATGCTGCTATTTATGCACAGCAAAGACAATGTACTGTCCTCTAAATTCTGCCTTGTGACTAGCACCTTTCATGAAGCCTATTTAAACCAACAGTGAGTAAGCAGCTTGGATATTGTTCTCACCATGCTGGCGAGAACCAGGAGGTTATATTCAGGATCTCTGAATATAACTTATACTGTCTCTCTCTATAAGACAACCTCATCTTTATATTCAGCTGATGTTCACCTGTTACTTAGACAGCTCATTGTTTAAGCCAAATGATAGTATTTGTTGTGATGGATAAAGTTTTGATTCTGGAAATAGTATCACAAATACTGATAGTAACAAGAGTTGTAGTAGAAGAAGCAGAAATAAGAATCATCCCAGTTCCATGTGACGCAAACTTATTATTATGCCCTCTCTTATAGAAGGCCTACTGAAGCACAAATATGGAATAATTTTCAGAGTTGTCTAATGGCAGAGACATAAAAATCCAAGCATTACAGATGCTTTCAGTTTTGAAGTTTTGGTGGATGTTCTACATCTTAACCTAAGCATACCAGATCACTCGATTCCCTGGGAGAAAAAGTGAATTGTGTTTTTGTCATCAAGCAAAAGCCAGTTTTGTCACAATAGGCTGAAGGACATAACTCTTCAGAAACTTGTGCAATGGAGAGCAACAACCACTGCAGATGCTGTGCAGAGCACCTCTGTGGATGTGACTATGGAGTTATGATGCATCCACCATCCAGAGGACTGTGCATGTAGCAACTCAGCTTGGAATAAAAGGTAGAGAAATATCACAGAGAAGGGACAACACTGAAGTACATGTCCATCTGAACTGTATATATTTCAAATAAGTATGCAAATGAGATCAGAAATGCTTGTGGATAACATCTTAGATCCCTGCTTCCTTGAACATGTACATCAGAAAAGCATTTTGGTATAAAGTATTTGCTCATGGATGCATCAATACTTCCTGACAGAATTAAGAATTTAATTCAGGCCTTGAGACTTTCGAGTCCGCACATTAACAAGCAAACAATGTGTTTTCTTGGCTACCTCACATGGAATACAATATGGGGAACTCAAAAAGGCCAGTGACGATATCATCAGTTTAACAAGGCCAAACTTGTTCTGTTCTTTAATTTATTTGAAATACTGTAGTAAATACAATGATGATTCCTTGGATTTAAATGTCCCATGTATGAAATCTTGCTTATGCAAAGCTCATACACAAAACTGCAGACCTCATAAGGTTTAAGATGTGGCTTTCAGGGTCAGGGCTTAAATAGGTGACCTCTGCTGGGGTATATTTTACTCTCAGGCTAATCTTTTGTAACAGCCTCATAGGAAATATAGTATATACCTTTTTATGTCCTTCAGTCTCTATTTAGGAAAGAATAACTTAACCAGTAATTTTTACATAAAACTAAAATTTTTTGACCTTCAAAGGAAATATTTTCTGCTGCATCTATCAACATTGCCAGACCTCTGATCAGTGACTTTGCAGTCTAGAAGCTGTTCTCATTTTGAAGCCTCATACGTCCCAACCCAACACCACATTGCAGTGTTACTGTATGGCTTCCATGCAGAAACTCATGCTTTCCTGTGATTTGAAAGCTTACATTGCTCCTCTGGTTAAAACAGACAGTAGTGCTATCTTTATCAAGCTGTTGGATGCTTTGTCCGATTGCCTGAGTCATTGGCAAAATAGCTTGCGGCTAGACAGGTATATTACTCTTTAGAAGCAGATGGTGATGCACACAGGAGATTTCAGAAACACACATTCTCAACACAGCAACGATGTCTCTAAAATGAGCTGTCCGATTTGTTATGGTTTATACAAAATTTCTGTTATTACCTTCTATTACCCCACCATTAAAAGTACAGTATTTGGAATCTGTATTAACACAAAGGATTCGTATTTTTTGGGAAGCAACTTCAACATAAAAGAATAATAAATTCTTTTTTTGTGCTGCAGGAATTTTGGCATAGACAAATTCAGAAAATTAATTTTGAAGATTGGCATTAGATAAGGAATTTTTTGTCACTAGTGCACACAACGTAGTTTTCTGAGGAAGATACAGTAGCTTGATATTATTTTTTGTATTAACAGCTTGAGGGTGTGGGCGGGAGAAGGGGGAAAAGAAATGCATTATTATTGCAACCATTCCCTGATTATTATCTTGCTATTTCATCATCCAGCTATCTATCTGCGTTCTTCTCATGGTAATCGCTCAACAAATAGCCTATTAAAGATACATCAATATTTCTTTCCAACCCAACTTATTTAAAAATAAATAAATGAGCAGATTATGTCAATGTACCCTAACAGAACATTTGGTATCGTGATTACAACATTTCTAATGCCAGGTCTGAAGTTTGAAATAAACATCATGTGGTTAAAATCACTCTTCAACTTTTGTATGAGTAACTAAATTTCATCTTTGAAATGACAGCAGAATCTGGTGGACACAAGAGAGAGCAAAGACAATTAGTATTCCTATATAGTTTGCATTTTGATTCTCCCTTTGAATTTTGGATTTCATAGGGCTTCGGAGAGAAAGGAAAGTAAATGAGTGCCAATTTCCTCTTTAAAAGTGCCAAGATAAAGAGGCATAATGGCACACAAAGATCTTGTTCTTCGTATTACTTAAAAAAGAGTAATTCAGATTCTAAAACTATCAAACAAATAAGCTGGTAACTACCCCTCAAAGACAGTAATGTTCCCAGCATAACCACCTATCACTACTGAAAATCAGGAGTGCCCTACAACTTTATTATTAATACAAGTTAACACTTACCCTTTGCACAGTAGATTGGGGTTGGGGGGTTAGGGAGGAAGGCTATAGTAAACTGGGGTATGTTCAGAACTGTTTTACATTAATAATTAATTTAGAATTTAGATAGTACCAATTTAGTAGATTCTGCAACATTTGAGTCTTTCAGCAATTCCTCTTACTGAGGAGATTGGACACTGGATTTTGTTAAGCAAAATACAGTGCAGCATTCTCCTGCTTAAAACAATTTATGTTATTGCCAGCACAAATCCCAGTTAGGAATTAAGTATTTGCTAGCATTTTTCTTTTTGTGTCTATATTTTTCACTAACTTGTAGTTTACAGCATTGGTCATCTTTACAAAAGATGAAAGAAAGAGTGATAAACTAGACACACAAAGCATACAATGGGTTTCTCTTCATTGTTGGTCAAACACAGAATTAAAACAAGTAAAGCAAATGTATGCAATCGCTACAAAAAAATGAAGCGATGACAGCATTTAATTACCCAGACAGCCACAGAACATACCCCAGTAATTTTTCAAGATTTGGAGATCTCAGGGCAAGAAAACTGCCAGTGCTGTAAGAGTTTCTATTTTCCAACTAAGTAAAGATGTACCTGCTTGCCTATGGCATTTCCAGAACCTATCGGGTACTATCCTCAGGAAAAAGAAGATAAACAACATTAAGAAGTACAGCTCAGAACAGACTGAGTCATCTTTTCCCTTATAAAACACAGGTGACATCATTCCTCCAGCTGCTCAGCATGAGGGAGGTCAGTTGGTGATAATCCTTGCCAAATGTGTCCAACAAGCACAGATGAAGAGTGGAGCCTTCACATCATCATAATCCTCTTCCCTCTGAGCTTGTGGATTCTCTTTTGGATGAACACAGCATGGTCCAGGGCTTCGCATAGTTTCAGGGGATATGTCTAGCCAGGAGGAAATAGAGCCAGGACGCAGCCACTCTTGGTGGCATCGTTCCACGGCAAACTGGTCGATAATGCACCAGAAAATCCATGGAAGCAAATGTTGATTGGAGATGCAGTACCTCTAGCTTCTCGGCTTTGCTCACATTAATGTGTGCTCATTGTGGGCATGCATGGGGAAGGAGTAAACAATTTAAACTAGGCCACTAATGCCACCATGGCTTATGACTGCATTTTCTTGCCAGGGAAAGAAGCCAGAACACAGCATGAACTGCCCAGAACTCTCTGATATTGTCCTTAAATTTGCAAGGTGTTAATGAAGATTCCTTGCAGATCCTTATGTCAGAAATGCATATGGACATGCTTTGTGGCTCCTGGCTACATTGGAGGATTTGCAGCAAGTATCCTTCTCCCTTCCCGTTATCATGAAAGTTATTAGATGTATCTTGATGCACAAAAGGGAGTAGGTACAAATCGTGGTGCCATTAGATAATACATTACTTGTAGTGCATACATTCAGAAAGTGGAGACAAGAAGAAATACCCTAGCTACATGCTCATCAAAACATTTTCTTTTTTTAAAGTGCTTGACGGAGTTTCTGGACTGGAAGCACCCTAGATCAGAAAATCATTACAGATACTTGTGCAAACCCCATTCGATTTCAGAGAAGTACTTTCCATTGATTCTAATAGTCTTCACATCAAATTCTTAAAACTGATTGATTTTTTTAAAATGCAGCAGCACTCCTGATTCACAAGCCACTCATGTCTTCTCAATAGCCAGCTAAGACTACGCTACATTTATTGGGATGTTTCCATGTTCAAGCTAAACACAGAATAAGAGATGGGGCAAAACGGAGAAATAGTAAGAAAGGAGAAATAACATGTAAGTACACTTTATTTAAAATGTACAGTGACCAAGGGCCATTTGATTGCATTGTTTCCATTCAGATAGAGGATAATCCGATAGATATCATCTTGTCAGCACAAGAAAAATGCACATTTATTCACCCTTTCTAATCAACTAATAATATTCGGGTTATTTTTGGATACTTTCACTGTTCAATGATAGTACAAACAAGTAAGTGGAAAATAAAATCCTTTGTGGAGGGCACTAGACAACTAAGACAGTCCTAGAGAGTTGTGAAATCCACAGTAATCTTCCCCAAGGATTTTCGATTAGTCAAGTGGTATTTCATGCCTTACAGAGGATTTAAAAGCATTCTAGTACAGGAGTGAATACAAAACACCTACCTGTGATTAGGTGATTGTGTGATTGTTTGTTGTTTTTTTCTATTTAGAATAGCAAAAAAAAAAAAAAAAGCTTCCTAGTGTGGGAAGCTGGTATTTCAACAGAGCAACAGAAATATAAATTACATCCATAAAAAACAGTGGCACCTTTATGTCCAGGTACCCATTTACCCAGTGCATCTGAAAATACTGAGCCATGATAATGACACTTCTGTTTACATAGAGTAGTACCTTGGTCCACAAAATATCCTATCAAAATTAATTGAGTGTCTTGCATATAAGAAACAGACGATGGAAGTGAACATCATCAAATCTAGTACTCCACAACAACAAAGGACTGGGCAGTAAGTGTTTGATTCACCCAGGTCCGAAGAACAGATGCTTTTTATCTGGCTCTTTAGAGATTAGTTCTCACCGCTCCATATTAAACTTACAAAAACAATGCACAAGATCATAGGCCCTATCAACAATGTTGATGTACAGTGCCTGCAGTCGGCACTGGTGAGACCTCACCTTGAGTATTGTCTCCAGTTTTGGCCCACTTACCATATAAAAAGACATTGAGGTGCTGGAGCAGGTCCAGAGAAGGGCAACGAAGCTGGTGAGGGGTCTGGAGAGTAAGTCTTATGAGGAGAGGGTGAGGGAGCTGGGGATGCTTAGTCTGAGGAATAGGAGGCTGAGGGGAGACCTTATCATGCTTTTTAACTACCTGAAGGTGGAGTGTAGAGAGGTGTGGGTCGGTCTCGTTTCCCAAGTCACAGGAGATAGGACAAGGGGCAATGGCCTCAAGTTGAGCCAAGGGAGGTTTAGATTGGGTATTAGGAAACATTTCTTCACCAAAAGGGTTATTGGGCATTGGAATAGGCTGCCCACGGAAGTGGTTGAGGCACCATCCCTGGAGGTGTTCAAAGGATGGATTTTGACGTAGTCCTTAGGAATATGGTTTAATAATTTTTGTCAGGGTTAGGTTGATGGTTGGACTAGATGATCTTTAAGGTCCCTTCAAATCTAGAAAATTCTATGATTCTATGATTCTGTGTTTGAGGTTCCTGAAATAGCAGGGAACATGTTATATAAAACTCTAATACGATCATTGGAGAAGTGGTCCTTATACCAGAGTCAAAAAATGATAATGACACTAGCAGAAATCCCTGCCAACTTCACTTGAGGGGGAAAAATGCAGCTGGACTTCAAATCTGAAACTAAGCCTAATCCTAAACAAGTGAACAAGACTAAGATATTTCTCCATGTTATAAGGAAAATATCTTCCATTCTTTCTTATGGAAAAGAATCTGGTTTCATGAAATGAAAAAAGTTGTAATTGATACACAAATTTGAAGGCAAAATTAACACTACAGATACATACAAAGCAGAATGGTTGTGCAAAAGGATCTATCATTTCAATTGAAACAAACTGTACTCAGAGCCCTGCAGGAACGGGTTGTTCTATTTCAGTCGTACCATAAAGTGCACAGGGTAAAAACCTCCCACAGAAATAAACAGGAAATAAACAGGTGGTGACTTTGTAGACTATATTTAAGTAACCTCTTTAACTCCATGATGACCATTAAACATCTCTCTTTCTTAATGTGCAAATTTAATACCAATTTTTAACTAAATAACTTCTAAGTTACAAATGCATCACATCCATAAATGGACAGAGCCTCTCTGTAGCAGCAGTAAGGGAAAAAGTTGCCTCCCCCTAGTTTTGTAGCAGTCATTTTGTAACCACATTCTGTTCTGACTTTCTTCTCATCCTTCCTCAGACGGTCACCTCCACCCAAGGCACCTCTGGACTTAAGTGTCTCATCATCCCTTTGAATGAACTCTTTGGAGTAATCTTATGACTTCACTGGCCAAGAGGAAATAGATTTCAATTTGCAATACAGTCAGTTCAAGGTAAAATCAACATTAAGTGGATGAAAAGATATTGATACTCTGGGAGAGTATTCATGCCCCACTCTCTCCCTTTTCACATAATGACTAGTACTTTTATTTCGGAATACAAGCTCTTTAGCATTTTCCCTTTTGTTCATCATTAATATCAATGGTGTTAACTTTTCTCCCAGCAACATGTGAGCTTCTGCATTGGGTTCATAAGACTCACAAGTCTATTGGCAGGCGAGGCAAACATAAAGGTTGCTAGGTTTCTTGTTCTACTTTTTCCAGGTCCTTTTCCATTTTAAGTCATACCTCTGAGCCAAACACTTTGTGCAAAAAATATCAGTGTGAGCCTTATGCTATTCAGCAAAGATTTTTCTAATCTTCACACAGAGATGTACATGCCATATATACTTCTCTGTATACCATCTACTCTCTTATATCCAGACTCCTATGGAATCCATTTCTACCTGAGAGCGCATTGCTAATAACAGGCCAAAGTGTTTCATAAGAGACTCTTTCTTCTGGAAATGTTATGGTATTCTTTTTTTTATTCTTAATTATGCTTTCACTGGCAATAAACTGAATGCAGCCACACTGAAACACTGATACTAAACTTTGCAGATTTCATAACTGCAATAACTGTATGTGTTTAAAAAGAACACTCAATGCTACAACTTAAATTCTTACCTATTGCACAAGTCAAAAGTTCTTGTCCAATGCTCGATGGAATATTTTTTGCTTTATTCCATCATCTGGGACTAATCCCATTCCCAGAAATTTTTAGTCAGAAGCCACATCCATTTGACTCCTCTACAAAATTTCTCAGGATACATGACAAAACTTCCTCATGCCATTCAGTGCCACTTTGTGTGACAAGATGAATTTCTTTGCCTCGGTTGAAGTAACCACAGATTCTAATAGCATAAGCCAACATTTTCTTTTTTACATTTTTAAGATTCCTGGAAAACTGTGCTCTATCTCTTCCTTCAAAACTCAGCAAAGTCATTCTTCAAAGACTGATATAAAGGCCTGTTCATTTGTGTAACCATGAATTAATATACACATTGTTCAATAAGGTAAGAAGGAGCTGAGTCCTTTCAGTAGCTGTGACCTGCCACTCAAGGTTAAGTTCTGTCTACTGCAACAATTAAATAAACAGTTTCATAAATAGGAATTTTCTTTGCTTTGAGTCCCGCTGTCTCTGGTCTTGGAAATACCTTTTCCAGAGCAGACAGACATTCAACATTGCCTCTGCCTCTTCTGGGGATGTTATCAGTTCGTTCTACCACAGCGTTTAAAGATAACCTTCAGCAGATTTTCCATTGCTCTCTAGGAATTTACAGGTGGTAACAGCATTTCATATGGTGAGCTGCTACATTTCAAGCAGCCCTTTCAGTGTTTTAGAGAGGTAAAGGTCTTGTCTTCCTGCAGTCACATGTGCAGACAGAGCTTACAAACTTGGTACACTTCATTTTGACCCTACACTGGAAGGTGACATTAACCACAGATATTTTTGTCTCATTTAACTAAAGGCAGTAAAAGCATGCATTATTCAGGGAATTGCATAGGTGACATAATACCCTCAACTCTCGATCTGTATTCACGGAGCACAGGTAACTGCTTCTGCTCTCAGGAATTTGGCTGGACCTCAAACTGAACACAAACTGTAGCCCTTGTCCCCCCAAGTCACATCTTTTTAAAAATATTACACATATCCAAGGATTTTCCAGAAGGTTGTCCTTTCTCTAAGGTATAATTTAAGAAGGTCATTTCCAATTCCAGGAACCCTTTGTTTATGCACTCAGATGAGAGGCATGTTTTGTCTCATTTTGTGGGAATGCTGAGATCCTGAGAGGGCAGCAAGCAGAGGCAGCCAAGAGGCACAGCAGTTTGCACAGCAACTTCTGGATTCTGCTTTGGAGCTTCTGGAGCTTCTGCGCACAGGGTCCAGGATCCTTAGAGGGCTTCTGGGAAACCTCTGAGAAACATGAGTGGGCTTCCTATTGCCAGGAGCCACAGTGGCGAACACAAGAAGAAACTACCAGCTTCTAACAAGCTTGGTCAGCTGCTCTTGATCCAGAGAGAACCTGCAGGTTTCCTGCAACTACCCCCTGATTAGGGAAGATCAAGCACCCTTTTAGCCTGTGTAGTGTGACCCTGATACACATATACAAAATATATTATCTATAAAAGAGTTCATTTATCTTCCCTTTTTTTTTGGGGGGTGGGGTGTTTTTTTTTGGTGTTTGGGGGACTGACATCCTGGGTTTGGGATGGAATTTGATAACTACCTGTGCTTTTTCAGGCTATGGCAGTTATAGTACTGGACCATTTTAAATTTTCAAACAAAAACCAAATAAGGTCCTCTACGTAAAAGTACTTTTCCTGAGCTTGATTGGTTTTATCTGGTTTTGCATTCTCTGGGTTGGTTCTATAAGCAAATCTTCTAAGTTATTCACTGCTGCTTTCACTATAGCTGCTAATTAGGCTGCTTTGGGGCAGATTAAGTTCCTTTCTGTCAGCAGTAATCTCCAAATGCTCCTATCACAACACAACAAGCTAATCTACCCTCCACTTTCAGACATCCAAGCAAGCATGCTATATGCCATTAGTCTGACTGGTCATTTCACCCATAGCAAAAGAATCCTAATCTAATCCTGCAATACACCACCACCAGCATCATCATCTGCATCAGATGTTCCTATGTTTCAATCTTCTCAGACTTAACTTATACTTGGAAAACTTGTACTTACAGTTTTCCAGTCATCACCATTTTATAAAAAAATACCTAAAGGAATGGTTCATTTATTGTTTTCTTTCCATTGGACAAGTTTATAAAGGAATGCAAAACATTCTTTCATATCATTTCACTGAATATCACTGAAATTTTTGGAGTTGGAAGGGACCATAGAGATCATCTAGTCCAACTCCCCTGCCAATGCAGGACCACCCAGAGCATGTCAGAGCATGCCTCTCAGGACTGCATCCAGTCGGGTCTTGAAAATCTCC
>BJBW01004509.1:39486-59210 GCA_004320125.1 Scolopax mira | reverse complement strand
TTCTAAAGATGAATATTTCACAATCCCTCAGGTCTTTTCCATTGTTTACCTTATTGTGGAAAATTGTAGTTAAACCATAGTTGCATTACTGCAAAAGTGTGACACTCCCACATGAATCCATTCTAGTGCTCTTCCCTATCACCCAAGAAGTTAAGCAGGAAAACTAACGGAGGAAAGGAGCCTTGCAACGTGTCTGTAACCTGGACTCAGGAGGATATTAGATTGTATGCATGATCTTTTTCTTATTTCAATACAGGATATTCCTCGTTTCATATAGCTTCACATTAGGTGTTTGCATTTTCCTTTTTAAGCCACTGTAAGTGAATCTCTCATGGATGAATCAAAATTCCTAAATTCTCCATTAAAAAAAAAAATTCTATTCTGCATTGCAGGGGGGGGGGAATGGTTTGTAAGAAAGCAAAACAACTTGATTTTGAAGTGATTCCTTTTTAGATATCTTAATAAATATTAGGAATTTTATAGGTATTTATAAGAAGTGGTCTTGAAAGCCAGATATTTACTGGTGAGAATCTGGAAAATACATTTAAAAAATTAAATACTTACACATATATACATAGAGCAGAATTTGCATAATGTTCCATTAGAACAACACAATATCACCAGCTGAATTTAAGTGACTGGGATGACTCCAGCCATACTTATTTGCTAAAGGGCTGGAATACCTTTGTCAGAAAGCATAGAGTTACTCCAGGACAGACAGTATGGAGTGTGGAATAACTGAGATCATAGTGGGAAATATGACCAGGTCTTAAATGATTTCTGTGTTTTCAGCTCTTTTCTTAATTCACGTGTTTAACTTAACTGGAGACTAATTTAAAACTTTTTTCCTACTTAGATGGTTGATGTACTCACGTGAGAATATATAGTTATAGATAAGTGTTGAACACTTTCTATAATTATTAAGTAAAATTATATTTTTTAGAATAGCTTAGCTACAGGAAGTAACTGTATCATTTTCTTAAAAGCTAATTACGCAAAGTGTAATTGCTTTATCTGAGCCAATTCAAAGTTTCCGTTCTTGTTGCTGAGGGGTCAAAAGTAAAGTCTACAAAGAACATTCATGTTTTGGGGAGGGGAAGATTTGTTTATGGGGATGAAAACCTAGAACAATGTTATTTGTCTCCCTAGAAATTGTGACACCTCTGAACTTGTTATTTGTTGATAAAAAGCCTGGGAATTGGACTTAATATTACAAAGCAAACAAGAAATGCATCTTTCTCAGTTTTTTCGTTACTGGTCAGACATAGGGGCTTGCTGATGCCAACTGTTTCTCTCTGAGTGTATAATAATAATGTGAGCTGGGTAACCACATCAATCAATGTACTTGAAAAGAAAGCTACCCACGTTTACTGAAGTACGTGATGAGATACGCAGGTTACAAATGAGTCTGAAGTCCCATCTGGAAGACAACTTGGGTTTTTTGTTGGTTTTGCTGTTTGGGTTTTTTTAAGACAACCAAAATTCTATGCCCAAAATTGCCATTTGTATGACTATTTAGAGGATTTTTGGCAAACTGAAATTGAGCACACCTGGAATTTAAGAATTTTGGTATATAAATACACAGTGTTAACACCTGCAAAAGACTCTCTGGAGTTACTGTACACACAGGTCTTCACATTTGCTGAACTAAATAGATGATCTGCAAAGTATTGAGGATGTGGACAATTTTCCTGAAGGACTGAAATAGTATTAAAGGTTTCCAGATGAAACCTGATTAAAGGAGGTAGACAGTGGAGTAGTAAGGAGTAGGCCACTGCCTTAGGTTGAAGACTGCCTGTCCTATCTGTAGCAAAAGAGACAGAAACCAGATGGACCACAGGAACAGTGCGCAACCATATTTGTTTCTGCTGATAACAAAAGGGTTCATCAGGCAGGATGGTACTTGTTGTTATAAGATACATGCTTGCCCACTGCCTTCTCTGGTGACTTCTGCTTCTCTGACAGACTTCCTGTGGTCCCCTCGTGGCACTGAAGACACACTGCAGTCCTGGCTGCAGTCTTCACTCTTTCTCTGCTGGGCTGTCCTAGAGGCTAATCCTGGCTGCGCCGTGAGTGCTGGTGCCAGGGATGCAGGCAAGAAACATTACTTGGGGTGAGAGGGAGATGCAAGTCTGGACATTGACAACACACATTCATGTGTTGCTTGAAATTCAGACTGAACTATGATCTTTTTTACTGGATTTACTGGATTACTAAATTTTTTAATGACTAGATGATTTTTATTTTTTTTAAGGCATCATGTTTGTCAAAACATCAGTCTCTTCTGCTTACTCTCATCCTTTTTTGGGGGGGAGTTATTCCTGTTGGTTAGAGAAAATATAGGAAATCCTTCATAACTGTTAGATCAAAGTGGGTTTTGTCTGTTCTGGATGGTGGCTTTATCTTTCTCCCTTATTTTTTTTAACTTATTTCTGAGGAAGCTTCATGGTCAGTGTGATCCTGGGCGTTCTGCTCAACAGTCAGTGTGTAAAAAGTTGATGACAGTATCGAGCAAAATCTGCATAATCGCTTATACAAAGAACAGTCTTGTGAACTGCATTTTTGTGAGGGCAAAAATCGAAGCGGAACCTTGAATACATTTTTTGTTTGTGTTAAGTGGAGGGAAAATTATCTTCTTGCTAATTTTCAGCCCTGTCCTCTCCTTGATGATGCCTCCCAACTCTTTTGTATTCAAGACTTCTTTCACCACCTTTACATATTTCCTGGTTTCCCTCCTGTTCCTAGCTGAATATCCTGGTATTTGGGCAGCAGCAGGGAGAAATCCCAACTCTTGAACATGTGCAGTTGATGAAGTACCATGTTCAAATGCCAGCATCTCTGACACAGGTTTACTGTCTCTACCCTAATGGCATATCAACTGATTTATTTTTGCTCTTGGCTTGCTGCAAGCTTTTCCATGAGCTGTGAGAAAAAAATGATTTTATATATGTGATTTTCAACATGTTTCTCAGCTTGTTATTTATGTTATCTGAAAGAAGCTGGATGAGTGCCAAGAAATAGAGCAGCAGGTACCAAGGTGTGTGCAGAGCCCTGGAGCCATCCTGGCAGACCTGGTGGCTCGAGACCGTCCTCCCTCTACCCTCCAGCAGCTGAGTCACACCTGGGTCTGAAATGTATGAACGGGCTGGTGAGAACTAATCTGTTTGGAAGGACCTGTCGCTACAGATTTTAGGAAGTATACAGTTTGAGGTATTTAAAAACTCTATCATTGAATAAAATCTCTGGTAAGCAATCCATTTTTAGAATATCAGAATAAGTATATTTTGCTTATGTAATCAATAAATACTTATTCATTCATCCAATTTACTTTAGTTCTTAGTATGGAATAGAAATCGTGTGGTCAATATAATTACCATATCACACCTTTAGGTATGGTTGTATCTACTTTTTTATTTATTAAAAACTATGATTCAGTATTCCTTATTTTAACTTTGTTCTCATTCTTTTTTTTCTAATTAAAAAGTATGTTGTTGAGACTAACCTGGAGTTGCATAAATCAATATCTCTACACAGAAAAAGAGAACAAATTGTACCTCTTATTTGCATAATGGACAAGATCTAAAATGAATTCCTTGGGTTAATGAGGGTCCTCAGGGTTGTTTGTGAGGATATACAGCCTCCTGTGACACCAGCATGTTACTGATCGAAAAATACTGCTCAGAGCCAAGGAAAAGGTGAAAAAATCACATGCAAGCTGGTTGGGGCACTCAGTATACTGAAGCTTTTAGCTTGAGTGCATTGATTTTTGGCTGCCTGCATCGAGCTCCAGCATAAGCTGAGGATACAAATTCAGATTTACCCTTGCTTTGAGGTTCAAACTCAGTTCTAATCTCAGCTGGGGATTTGGCTAAGATGCAGCTGAGTTCCCAAGTTTGTGTCACGCTGACATGAGGTTATCTTTTTCTTTCTCAAAAAGAGAACAGTGCTCCCCAGAGGGAAGGAAACACAAACACCCTGAAACGTGCAGGGGGTTATGAAGCTCTGTTAACTTAGAAGAGATCTGAATCTTAGGCAAGACAATCATAGAGACAAAAAATCCTAGGAACAGGCAGTTACGACAACATTAAAATGGCTCATATTTCCTATTTTGTTTCTGCTCCATTACCTTTATCCTCTTATTCCAGGTAGTTAGCTCTCTCTTTCTCTTATTACCTTGTTGTGAATCAGTAATCTGGCTGGATTCGCACGGGGCACTGCCACAGGTGCCCATGCCTGCATAGAGAGGGAAAAGGACAGGAGGAATCTCACTTTTGCTGGAGCACAGAGCTGTAGCAGCTCTGTGCAAATGGGATTGCTTTTGGAAGCTTGTCGTATGACTGCAGTTGGATGCACTTTTATGGAGATGGCAAGAGGTGGATTCAAGGGAAGACATCTTTTCTCCCCATCCAATATAAAATACTCCAAAATAGCAGGCAGCTGGAGCTATTCAAAGTTCAACTGAGGATTGACAAAACAAATGGTTGTTTCGTAGGTCTTATTCTTGATAATGAACTGTGTTAACTAAATTTTACCTGAACTATTCACCATGGAAAGAGCATAAACTATTGAAGAAGGGCTTTTAATACAAAATCTAAATCATCTATTAGTACATTTCATCTAATGGGTGACAAAAATTACAGTGCAGATCAAACGCTCCTTTTTTTTTTTTTTTCTGTTTCATACACATCTTGAATATTGCAGCAGAAGAGATGATCTAATTTAGAAAGATGTTCTGAAGGAGGGAAAGTCCAGTGGTCAAATTAAGTTTTCTTCTTTACAATAGAGTGACTTGAGGAGACTGGTGCCACCCTTGCTTCCTTGTGCTCCAAGACTCTACTTGGAAAGCCGTCTATTTATCATACAATTGCTGCAACCCATGAGGTTCTCATACCACCTCTTTCACCAGTGCAACATGTTTCTGGGAGTTGAGAAGCAGACAGGCTTTTTTATCAGCCAAAACATAAATTACATTATCATTTATATCAAGGCTTGGGCTTACCAACTGCTCCGTGTTTATGAGCATGGATGGATACTGGGAAGTTACCTGACAATGTGGGATGAAAACTGACAAAGCAGAATGAAACCTGCCCTCTCAGTTCCTGATGCAGGAGACAGAGCTGCAGTGGGGTAGAGAGTAGAGACTATGCAGGACTGTGGGGGCTGCAAGAGGTGTCACCTCCATCATTTCCCTGCAGTCTCCCAAGGTCAACTCTAGTCTCCCAAACTTCTCATGGGATGCACAGCTCTTCTTACCCTCTAGGATTCTTCTTGAATCATTCAGTGTGGAAAGGTTGTAAACTGCTGATGAAAAGCTTCTAATGGGCACTTGGAGGGTAATGGTTGAGGAAGGGTTTAGGAAATAAATTTGATCTTCAGCACTTCTTTATTTCAGGTCAGAGCATAGAAAAGGCTGCACAGGAAGCTACCTAAAGAAATGATTCATTAAAGAAAAGTATTTTGTGCATAAAAGTCAGATATTTCAGTTAGCTCTGATGGAAGATACAAACAAGTGCAGCTAATATCTATATGACCATGCTGGACAATGGTCTTTTGATCTGAGTTTGCAATCCCCAATCTATGTGGAAGATATGCTGTGTTTTTTCCATGGATGTACTACTTTTCAGACCATGAATCCTGAAGTAGTAAATGTAAGTGAGATGCCATTCCAGAATTACATATTTTGTATTTACAGAAATTTTCACTTTTTTTTTTTTTTTAAAAATGAGGGTAACTGACTTTTCCAAATAACTGAATAACTTGCATATTTTTTTTATTCTTAATGAACATAAATTAAATGTGAAACATACTTTCAAAAACAATTCATTAATTTTCATTAATTTTGATTGAGGAGGTGCAATTCTGTAAATAATGACCCTAATTTCATATCATGTTTTGGTGTAGTATTCCCCCAGGGAAGATGTAGAAAAACTATGTCCTCATTTCATCTTTGCAATTATTTCCTGCTTTTTCTATTGTGCCACCATAATGCTGTAGGACAGTCTCCCTGTTGCCATTCCTTGCAGTCAGTGAACATGAAAAGTATCGTTATGCTAATGGTCCATTCACCATAATTTCTCTGAAGATTACAGCTGCAAATGATGCCCTCTTGCTACCT
The DNA here is from genome assembly GCA_004320125.1 of Scolopax mira. NCBI lineage: Eukaryota > Metazoa > Chordata > Aves > Charadriiformes > Scolopacidae > Scolopax > Scolopax mira. Next base: position 53,095 of record BJBW01004509.1, on the reverse strand, counting down.
CCTATGAATGAAACACACCCTTCAAACAAGTGCTGCTTCCCCTTCTAGCCATCTAACTTGCCCTTAGCTGTTTCTAAAGAGATCAGTATAGTAATTGTTCACTTTATTCATTGTCATAAAAATCTGACTTGTCAAAAGAAGCATGATTAGTATCTTTTCTTTAAATAGCAAGAATACTGATAAAATTCTGTGCAAATGAAATTGTACTTAAAAACATGTCCAAAAAAATCTGTATCCAGATTTTGAGACCTTAAAAGCAGAAACCAGAATGACTTAAAATGCAGGTTTTGCTTTTATGAGGCCTGAGATCCAGCCCCTCTTCTGGTGCTGTTTGTCTCTTAAGTGGGCAGATAGTTTCGATGGGAGGAGTTGGCAAGTGTGTTTATGTCTGGGCAACTTTGTGTACAAGGAAGATGCAGTGCTTGAGGAAGGGATTTCAGTGGGGATGGGTTCTGGGAGAAATCTGACAAGGGTGTTGGAGCCCAAAGATTGCTGTCTCAGCAGTTCCCTGGCCTGTAAAAAGCTGGGGGGATGCTAATTTTATGCCTTCTTCACTAAATGTAGCTGAAAGACTAAGGCTTATTAAGCTCAATCTTACAAGTTTTGGTCAAAGGTGTATAGACAAATTCTGAAAACATTCAAGGAAGGTGTGTATTTTATGGGTGGAAATTTCCACCCACGCTTTTGGTTATTGAGCTGATTATTTACACCCAGAAAAGTCTTTAAATATGTTGGGGGAGGAATTATTGACCTGAAAAGGGGGAACTGAATGAAATCTTTCCTCTGTTTCAGTGCTACAAATAGAGCCTTTACAGACAAACAAGCAAAAAACTCCAAAACAAAATCAAAAAATTCAAACCAAAAGCAAACAAAAACAAGCCCCAAAAACCAAACAAAAAATCCTAAAAAGAAACCAACCCAAGTTGGTTGGGTAAACACCCAAAAAACTTCTAAAACAATTCTGCTCTGCTTGTGTCATCTTCTGTCCTGCATGTGTTAGTTTCTTATCCTGATGGTGTTATTTCTGCTTGCCTGGAGTAGCATTGTAGGATTTGTCATTTAAAATGAGTCATTCTGGACCAAATTTTAGACTGTATCCAGGAAATGGACCATGCAGGTGTGAAGTGAACCAAGGTGCTCTTGTCCATACATGGGTGCAATCCCTACCTTGTTGGGAAATATGGCTTGCTGTACTGGGAGTCAGCAGATGTATCATGCTAGTTTAAGTGGTCTAGTCTGTTTTTCTATAGAGACAGAATATATATTAATATTAAATCAGCATTTTCTTATATAGAGAGAACATTTGTTTATTTAATCTACTGTACATGCACACATATCTCTGGGTAATTTGGTTGGTGTGTTTTTGTTTGGTTGGTTGGGTTTTTTTACAGACTTTTTGCTGTGTAACAGCCTTCTTCAAACTCTGTTGCATTTTCCCTATGATCTATAAAGCTAAGAATTATGGAACAATTCCCAGGGATTTGTAGACTTCTGAAAACCGAATCCTACTGTAGAAACTTAGTAAATTAAATTGCCCCAATGCCTGTGGTTTTGATAGTTCATAAGCCTTCATTCTACACAGGAAAAAAAAAAAAAAAAGGCACGTTAAGTAAAGAGAAATTCTGCAAGCTGAAGCAAGCAGAGCTTCTGCTGTGCTTTACCTATCATTCTTCAAAAGATGTTTGATCCTTAGATAAAACATTTGTTAATACTTTAAAGATTTCAACATAACACCTTTAAAGATTTTCTCTTTTTTCTACAGTAAAAATCTAATAATATGTCATAATTTTACTTAAGTATTAAAATTCTTTCAATATCTGAAGCTAACTATTCACCCTAGGCATTCAATAACAATGTAACACAGAGGAATGAGGAATCAGGGAGTAAGAGGAAGAAATAAGGGTGGGGGAAGTGAGATGAAAGTTTAGGATAATTTCAGACATTGGATTTAACTCTGAGGTCTCTGACTCTGCTTGTAACATGAAAAAGATTATCTTTTTATGCCATTGATAGGCATATTGTAGGAAATGCTGAATGCAGGTCACAGAAACTAATTAAAAAAAGAATTAAAAGACGAAAATATCCTTTCAGATATAAAATCATGTTATGGCATAAGCTAAGACTCTGAAAGTCTTATTCTCTCTCTCTCTCTCTTTTTTTTTAATCACTTTGCAGGAAATGGAACAAAGCAGAGCAAACAGAAGAGAGTGGCAGGGTGTTAATTGAGACCTGATAATTAAAGTGAAGCATAGTTGAGGTACAGATATCCTTCCAGCTTTCAGTGTGAAAATCACAATGGGTAGCACCTATGGACGCTCAGTGCTGTTGTGATGACGCTGGGAAGCCACAGTGAGAGCTTCAGTGACACATGAGTCTGTGCCTGAGAACAAACATTAGCAGGTGGGGAGTTTCATAAAACTGTTTTTTTTAATTGATCTTTTTGTTTTCTCTGTCTCTGTCTTGGTGTCTAGGCTGTTGATGGGTATGAAATGGAAAGGATTTACTCCCTTGGTGATAAAAAGCGTGGGTGAGCAAGCGGCGGTTGCAGGTAATGGCGACAGTGCCTCGTGCCAGTCTCAGCTGAGTGCTGAGAGATTAAATAGATTAAATGAAAATAGATGCAAACTAATTGAATTCAGTGATATAGGAGATGAAATCAGAGCAGTATAAATTTCGGCCTAAGACAGGGATTGTTATTTTACTTTTTATTCGTGCTGTTTTTGGATTGCCAATCAGGAGCTCTTTCAGTTAGAAATGAAAATAAAACAAAGAAGATGCACAGCAAGACAAAGAACCACTCTCCTGTTTTGTTTTAATAACAAAACAGCTTTCCAAAAGATTTGCATTATTATAGAAAAATAATAATTTGGGAATCATCTTAGACTGAAGTTGCCTGTATTTTCTCTATTTTTATGTTTTAAGTAAAGTGACTATTCGGTTTGAGTGTCTAAGTGGTTTTTATCCTGATTGAAGGTAAAAGTCTCTTTTAAAGTTAAAATGTTCAGAAGCGTAATGAAGTCTGAGACAATGCAATTGTGGGTCATACTCTAGATTTTGTTGTAGGCTCATACAGAGGTGTCAGTTCAACTCTCCTTCTCCCCATCCTATGTCCACTCCTTCAAATAAGTGTATTTTATAGAAGGACCTAAATTTGGGAATCAATGAGTGTTATATCTAGACATCAAGAGAGACCACTAAACTTAAACGACAGAACAGAAAAAAATAGACATGAAAGTCTGAAGAGCATAATGGAGAGAATGGAGGTTTTAAAATGAACAGAGTAAATTGAGAGCAAAGCTGTAGGTATGTGTGTTGTGTTTTTCTGGGCTTTGGATTTAGGAGAATAACTGTGAACTTGAAGCAGAGGATGAAGGGTTTGATTTGAATATGAATATCTGGCAGGGTCTGAGCAGCATGAAAGGGATAATTTTAGCAGCAGCTTTTTCAATAGACTGGTTGGGTACAAGCTGAGATGAAAGTAGGCTAGACAGGCTGTAGCTAAGATCAAGGATGGGGGTGGAGAGGAACTCATGAAAGGCAGGTGAAATTCAACTATGTGCAAAAAAGTCAAGCAGAAGCATGTATGACTTTCAGTAATACCTGCATCCTGCTTTGTAAATTTTGTTGGTATATTGGGTTTTGGTGTGGCAAACAGAAAATTCATGTAGGCAGTTGGGGTATATTTTATGGTATACATTTACATGCACAGTGCACAGAGATTGGTGAGGGTCTGGAACGTAGAGAAGGTTAGCAAGGGTATGGGTTCTGCTGAGACGTCTCATCAGATGGAGGAAGGTGATTTTTACTAAAGATGGACTTTAGCAATCAGTATGTGGAGTCAGAGGTTTTGGTGGGCTATCCAAGTAAAGAGCAAATTATATCCAACATTGTCTAGATCCAATGGCAGACTTACTGCAAAGATTTTGAAATTCTTTAGACCCAATCTCTGCTTGTGCTGTAGGTGCAAAATGTTAAAACAAATACAATGATTAGTGAATTAATAAAAGCATTAAGAAAGTCATCTATCAGTTTTTCCTCTTATTTTTGTAACAAATGCTTTTTGAATTCCACAGTGATGAATGATATTAGAAGAAAATACCATAGAATACCATTAGAAGAAAATACCATAAAATGAAACTTTAGTAAACAGAGGTGACCACTGAAAAAGGTAGTGCACTGTATAAGACTTAAATAACGTTTCCATCCAAACCATTTGAAAGATGAAATACTTTTCTCTGTTGGTTCAAAATTTTTTGTCAGAGCCACTTCATTTTTCTTGCTACACAGAAGTTTTTATTTTCTTAACTTAAAAACAAACAAACAAAAACCTTTCATTTATTCACTTCCAGATCACTGGTTTTACTAGAGGCAGGAATGAACTTAAACTCACTCTTTCCAACTTCTGTTGGAACATTTAAAAGTTTAATAGTCAATATGAATATTTCCAGTATCTAAGGCCTTACTTGCATGTAACAGAACCTATAAAAGCCCACCAGAATCTTTATTTGATTTAATGTCATAGGAGGATGTAATAGAATAATTTTCATATTTATTAACCAAGTAACCAATGAAAATTGATTTTTTAAAATTTTTTTTGACTGAGGAGACTCAGATGTTAAATAGACCAAAAATGAAAGAGGTTAACTTTGTTTATACTGTAATGCAATGAAATTAACATTATTAATTTAGGATTTCTTTCTAGTGTGTTTCAGTACATTCTCTTTAAATATCACTGTTCATAATTGGATATTTTTCTCAAGTCCAGTATTCCAGCCAATGTTACTGAATTTGTGTCATGTTCCTGTACCTTATGACATTACTTTATTAGCTATTGTGCCATGCACTCATCACATGTTTATGGTCTCATCTATTGCCTACAAATGTCAAATAAAGTGTAGTCACATCTTTCATTCTAAAAGTGTAGATATGCTTTCAGTGTAAAGTAAGATGAATGAGATGATGATTTTGAATCAGCAGTTCAATTAGAACTTATCTCCAAGGAATACTCTTGAAACTCAGGAGAATAGTAGAGTTGAATAGAATTGTCTTTCCCCACCTAAGATAATGAGATCCAGTCTGAAATTTCTAGCTACAATTATGTGATGGGGTACTGTCGTGTCCCATAATCAACTAGTAATGAAACTTCCAAAGTCTCACCTCAACTCAAATTATTATATAAATAACAAGAAATTCTAAACTGTAACATCACAGCCTTGGAGAAACAAAGATACTGCATACAGATGCAGGGTAGAGATTTCTTTAGGGTTGGGATGGCTCCTAATTCCTGGTTGGCACTATGAAGCAATTAATTTTCTTGTGTTCTTTCTATTATTCTAATTAGAAACATTTAGCTGGACAAAATATCTCTTCTTCTTTTTTTTGGTACTCCTTAACACACGTAGCTCTGATTAATGTTTAGAATTATTACCTACTTTTGCCTTTTGAGGTATATATGTTACAACTAATAACATTCATATTCTAAATACAATAAAAGCTTTGATGTTTGATGGAGCATTTGGAAGCTCCATACCTTACACTTGAAAATTTTTATGATGTTTCTATTAAGAAACATATTGTGTCTTGTATGCTGTGCATTAAATATATTTTATTTTTTTTTGTGGGAACAGATGGTTCTTTTAATTTAATTTCTTTAATGTATAGTTACTGATTTCTCCATGTGTTTTTAAAAAACATGGAGGTGACTTTTTGGGATTCCTTCATATTTGCACTTTAAACTTGAACCGACACTGGTTAAAGCTGAAAGTAGAATATAATTTTTTTTTTTTCCCAGAGTACTGAGATCTGTCAGTCCTCTAGCAAAAAAGGAAAAATCTATTTATTAAGGATTAGTAAATTTGCGTATGTATGTAACTCTTGTCTGCATCTTCTTGAGTTTTACTTCTCAGAGGCCAAGGGTCCTTCTGATCAGAGTAGAGATTAATTAGACAATTAGCACTGACTTGGAGTAAAATCCTTTAAAAGCCTAACCTCTGGGAGCTGGACCAGGAAGGAGCCAACAAGGAAGCTGTTCTGGATTTTCAGAGGGAGTCTGACAAGAATAAGGAAGATGGCTAACGCGGAGGGAGAGGGTCCAAGGAAAGACAGAGGTAATGAAGGTGACCAGATGCAGGAGCTATGGGTGAGCATGGGTAGTTTAGGGAAGAAGGTGTGTTTGTGTGCTAGCAGGTCTGTCTGATAGAAACAGGAAAGAAAAGATCCAAGGACCAGAGATACTGTTGAATGCTTTTCTGAAATGGAAGCATGTAATAGAGGAAAGAGATGAACTAGCAATACAATTAAGAATTTGCATTGGCTTGCTGAGGGAAATAAGCACTAGGGACATAAATGTAGAGCAAGTCTACTCTAAATACAGAGATGCTTTGGGTCAAATGCGCTGCAACTGTTAGCAGTCTGAACCCCAAAGAAAGAGGGAAATGAATCCTTGGGGTCAGTAGCCTGTGGCTGAAGCACTTTTTCTCAAAACTAGTTTTAGTGTAGACAATAGCTGTGTGCTATACAGATGTAAACACACAAAGCTATTAGACACGCAGGAAACTGTGTGGTATGGAGGCTTCCCTGACCTTTTGTTAATGGAATAGGCCAGACTGAAGAGGAGATTTATCAAATAGATCAATAGACTGAGTCTCAATTTTTCTTAAAGTTTTGCTGATTGAAAGCTCTTATTAGTTACCCTTGAATGAAACCTGAGGGTTACTTAAATTTGGGATTTCTCTTGATGTACATCACCATAGACTGAGTTAAAACTATGCAGTCCAACTTGTCCTTTAAACCTTATATTAATACATTTCAATAATTAACAGAGCTTTCTGTATATCTGAATTGTTGACTCTTGAAGAAAACACTGAAATGTTGAAAACTTGAAATTTTTTTGGAAGAGAGTATAGCCTCTGTTTCTGATAGTCAAGCTCCTCCTATCTCTAAGATTAAACAAGGATACCTGAAAACATCTGCAATGGAGTTAGTTGTCCTTTGAGACTCTACAAGACAAAGAAACTCAAAAAGAGCATTTTAAAATGAAAAGACTTGAATAAGTTTAATCCAAAGCGTTTCAGGAGTTGAACACATATCAACTATGCTTTTATTTCATTTTTTTTATTAAAAATTTTAGATGACCTTTTATTAACAAGGTGGAATTAGAGGCACTCATGTTACTGAGATGCATTTGTTGCCATCTGTCTTCCTTTTAGGAAGTGCTTGTGTGCCCTTCTCCATCCCTCAGACTTCTGCTTGTGTTTCAGAAATTTCTTACTTGCTAACTTTCATTGGGAACATGGCAAAATTAGGAAGGTATATATCAGAAAAGGTTTTGCACTGATTCATTTAATGGAAAAGAAAAATATAGAATTTAAAAAAAAGAATACCAAAACCTTTAACATGTGAACATAGTTTTAATTTCTTTGGCCAACAACAATAAAAATTATTTTGAAACCTGTAAGGGCTGCAACTGCTGGGCTACGTGAATAAGAGGACAGGAAAGGCTTCTGAAAAGATAACAGCCTTATACACCCTCAGAATAGGATTAATCATCCTCCTCCAGAGAAGACTGAAATGCTGACAGAAACAGCTGTTCAGGTGAACAGCATCTGAAAACTTTTGTAGGTTAACTCCATTAAACCGATGAGATCCCATGTTGGAGCCTAATGGGAGCAATAAATTCCCAGCATTTGACAGAACTGTGGTGCCCAGTAAATCCAAGTATCTTCTGTTCATGCTTTCTTGTGTCTTTATGACTGCACCTCAAAGGTAGACATCATAATATGTAAGGTTCTGTGTGCTATGCACATAACTGTGGAAAAGAGGTATTTCCAGTTCGCAAGGAGTTATTTCATTTTAGTGGTGAAGTTCCAATCTTTTTTTAAATTGAAGAAACGATGAACCAAACTGTAATAAATACATAACTTGAAATAGTTTTGGAGAGATTAATCTACTCATACAGAACCTTTTGTTCTTCAAAGTTTGAATTAAGGAATTGCAATTTTTGCACTGAATGTTTCTCTTCATAAAATTGTCATACGGTTGGAAGATGCATAAGCTATTGTTTATCAGCTGGGAATGTTTTCTTTTACCTGATAACCTCTAGAGTACTTGTTTGTAGTAAGAAAATCTTCAACATTTTCAGAGTAGCTTTAAGCTAGAACGTCTTTCCTATTAAATGAATGAAAAATGGAAACTGTTCACATTATGACTGACTTCATAGGTATTTTCTGAGACATACTTTTCTTTTTTTAGGTATCAAATTCCAAATGTCTCTATTCAGAACTATTCTTAAGACCCAAAAAATTAAACCACCTTTTTTCTTCATATAAGATTTTTAGATAAAATGTGCCATTTAATAGCTTACTATGTCTCTGACAAATTCCAATGTGTACTATGTTTACATGGGATGGGAGATACCTTTTAAATATGTTACACAATGACAAATTGTGTTGTTACAAACTCCATCAATCAGTGTTCATCTATATTTTTAAAAGGAACATGGAGTTATAAATGCTAAACTGTCTCTTAAGACTGAATAAATATATTTGTTTTCTGAGAAATTATATTGGGTTTTGATGATAAAACTGGGAATATTCCCATGTATTACAAGGAAGGAAGTTTTCCAACTCACCTAGTCCATTTACACATCCCAATTAAAAAAAATTACAGAGTTGAAATATAAGCATATCCTTTTCTACTTTTATAGTTATATGTGAAAATTTCAAATAATCTAATCAAATTAGAACAAAAATTCCAATTGTATAACATAATTATTTATTTTTTAAAAAATGTAATTTTCTTGTCTCTGCTAAGATAAGAAATTCTGAAAGTGGAAGGAAGAGAAGAGGGCAGAGGTCAGGACAGTAAGTCTCATACTAGTCAGATCTGACAACAATTCCCCATACCTGAATTTGGAGTCTGTCAAGTGTCCTAGACAGCTCGTAGAAACTCTAAGTAACTATAAAGGATAAATTGAACCACCATTTCATCATCATGAAATAAAGATGCTTCATTTTTGATGCACATAGGCTTCTAAGTTTTGAAGCCATATGTTTTGTATGTTTGCTTTATTTGACTTATGGAGATACTCAACTGACTCTAAGAAAAATCCGTGTTACAGCCTAAAAAAATGTTCTCTTATTACATTTTTTTGTTTTGCAATTAAGTTTCATAGATGTTTGTAGAAGGAAGCTTATTCATGCAACCTAGTTTAGATTTCACATACTGTCATGTTTAGACTACAAGCGTTAAGATATTACAGAGATGGGCAGTGGCATAAATCCTCTGCCAGTGACCTAGTCTGTTGTGCTGTTAGAGTATACTAAATACATTTGTATTGTAATTCTTCTTTTACTAAATCTGGTGGAATGAAAATTAGGCCAGTGTGATATCTGTTCAAAAAAAAGTAAGATTACTTCCTTCAAGGGTCTTTCATCCCTATTTTAACAGCTTGAGTTACTATTCAAGATGGTCAGATCTTATGCTATAAGATGTGGATAGTATGTACACAGAAAGAAAGGATATTTCATCTCTTAAATCTTCTCATCTTTGGTAATTTTGCAAAACTGAACGAGAGCATTCACAGCTGTTGGTTTTTTTTGATATTTCCATAAAGTTTGTGGCTTTCCAACTTTGTTCTGGAATGAAAGTCAGGAAATCTGACTGAATGCATTGTTTCCTTTCAAGACCCTACGTTTCACTGCCGCAGAAGTCCTGCGACTTTTACTACCTTTAAGCATCCTTGTTATTAAACTGGGTCGGGAAGAGAAAGACCAGGAAAGGAACTCAAAGGGTGACTGTGATCTGAAGATTTCCTTGAAGAAGGTGAATAAGATACCATTTGGGATGCCAGAAGGTGAAATCAGAAAAATGTCTGGTTTTAGCACGTTGGCCATTATTTAATTCTGTCATCATCAGCCAGATGGAAAATATGCCAACAGGCTCTGAACTACAACTGACAGGATCAAAGGGCACCGGGGTCACAGTTGGAACAAGGGCAGCTTTGATAAGTAGCCATATTACTAGTTTAGTGCACTTCTTTGTGTGAAGCATTAACATTGGTATTATTTATGATATTTTAAAATATTTTTTTTGACTCTGGATGTCTGCTAGAATGTTGTTTTTAGTGTTGTATGTTAGGGTTGCTCTTTTTATTGCCCTATTTAGGGTCACATTATGTTGTATAACCATCCAGATGGGTGGAACTACAGGCAGAATTATTTGGCTTTTAATGCATGAAGGAAAGCCTACCAGAAAAATTACTGAATTCATAATGTGCTCCTCAATGATTAAATAATGAGGAAAAGGGGGAAATAATAGGTTGAAATCAGTGTAGTCTTTGTGTTTTTATGTTTTTGTGAAGGAGAATGTTTATTTTCTGATGATATTTCAGATGCTCTTGCAGTTATTTTGTGGACTGCTTTTCCAGCTGCCTTAAGACCAAGGCCCTTTACGTTTTCCTTGGTCTATGAACGCTCCAGGGAATACTCAGATTCACAGTAATTCCTGTGCCTTCCTGGCTCTACTGTGGAAAAAACCGTGCATTATGATTTCTTTTGAAAATTCTGTGTGTTTGATTGTGTAATGAGGTCCAGGTGTTCCTCATGGATAATTTTGTAGTGTTATGTCCAAGACCTGGTATGCCCTAAAAGAGAGAAGCAGGTAGTTAACCATTTTAGCTCTATATGTGTATGCAGCAAGAGATTACAGTCAAGCATGATGTTATTAGAAAAGTCTCAAATGATTATTCAAGCATTTTATTTGTGCATGTTGTGGTTGGGGCTGGGCTGGCCACTAAAATGAATGACAGATAACTGGAACATTTGTAGCTATCCTTCCCTAGACATCCTCTCCAGGTCTCTCTTCTGGCAGACAGCAGTGCTCTGTGTATCAGTCCTTGGCTTAGGACTGTGATGTTCCTGGCCAATTTATCCTACCTTTCCTTATGATACTCTTTAAAGGCTGGTTCAACCATTTTGTCACCATTGTTAGTTTGTTGAACTAATCCTTTAATTCTATTGATAGTTTCTGTTAGAGGGTGAGGTCCTGATAATCCCTTTGGGCAAAATTTGCTTTCCTTTTATTATTTTGGCTGCACTTCAGTCCTTTCTAAGTGATTACCAGTGATGAAGAAATGGTTAATTTTTTAGCTAATTACAGAGGCAGTAATTGAAGGACTTTTCCATTGAAATTTTCCTTTTTTCTGTCAATAAATATGAAGTCAACAAGTCATTCTGCATGACTTTGTTGTAACTAGTCCCGTAAACCATGTGCTTACTCTCTGGTTAAATGAGGGTATTCTATAACTTTAATGAGAACTTGGAAATGTCTTCACAGACAGAAAGCAAAATATCAAAACTAGAGGATTTTAGAAGAGGCCATATTTACATATCATATTACTTCTTTGCTGGCAGTGGATCTTTTACTTAAGTAAAATTCCCCAGATGTTTAGAAAATATATCTTCTTAGTTGCTCTATAATCTAAATGTTGAAATTATCTGGCTTAAAAAATAATATATGCAATGTTGTCTCTGATTTGATTATTTTTCATTATATCTTTTCATACCTTTGAAATGTTGCCATGTGTATAGTTTGAACACCACCACACATGGGGGGGGGGGTGGGGCAGGAATAAAGTTTTGGGTGTAGTAACCTCTTACACGAGGTCTGTCACTGACACAATAATTGTGGTCTTGGGGACTGTGACATTCTTTTGGCAAATGTCAACTGAAATAATCTTCTGAGAAAGGCAAATTTGAAGAAGCAAAGATTTTTCCAAAATCTGTGGCCCTTGATTAAAACTACTTTCAACAAGATGTTGTCTCTTTTTGAGTCTGCCATTATCTAAATGGGTTCTGGGGGAGGATTAAATGTTGAAAGTAGTAGTTTAAGGAGTGAACAACTCTGCTGAATAACACGTTGCCTGCAAATATACTAAGGAATAGAAACTTCACCCAGGAAAATATGAAACATTTTCCACTGCAAACAGTGACTTTGCACTAAGAAACTAGAAGCTCTCTCTCCCTGACAGACAAGCTAGGAGGCCCTTATCAGTGTCACTTTCTGCCAAGAGGGAGGAAGTGGAGCTGACAGGAGCTTTCCTAACAGGCAGCTGCTGGCCACAAGGATATGTGTTTGTTGGGCTCTCTAAATACAATCTTTTTTCCAGGGAATGCATTGCAAAATTTCAAGCTTTGCTCTTTTCCTGTTTTCTAGCATGCAGGCTGTTGGCAGTGCTATATTTATTGCAATTTTGTTGTCTTGGCAAAGAATTCAAAAGTGTTTGCATGCCTCAGTGGACCAGTGATAGACTAATGATACGTAGCAACAGTAAATGTTGGTGGTTTTTTTTTTGTTTTCTGCACTGTAATCGTGTTTCATAGGTCCATGCTGGAAAATGAGATTGATGTTTGAATCTGCTCTGGTAGTTCAGTGCAGATATGTTGTTCTCAAGGCAGGCAGCTCGTCTCTACAGCAGAGGGAACCAAGGGATGGCCTGGAAGTTTTTGCATTACCATCTCCCAGTCCAGGTTTTCTATTACTTGGGGATAGGCTTGGATGTGCTGAGAGTGCCCGAGTGAGAGAGCTCTCTGCTCCTCTCACTCCAAGCTGTTGGCAGCTCATCTTCAGGTGGTCTGATAAAATGTACAACTGAGATGCAACTGTGCTGCAGAAGTCTCTTGTGTTTTTGAAAAACTCAGTGTCTGGAGATGGTAGATTCAGCACAGAAACCTGAAGTCCTTCAACTGAATGCACTCTGAAATGAGTTTTCTGGGTATTATAGGGGGCAAACATAAGTTAAAAAAAAAAAACCACAGAAAATATATCTTGCCAAAATCTATATGTGTGCAGAAACACTTTCTGCATTTGCCTGGCACAGTGCATTCCCTGCCTGTAAAACTTACTTTATTAGAACAAACAGCTGGTTAATGTAGGCAGAAATGTATTTTTTCAACTAAAGAGTAATGCCAATGAAAAACAGCATTGGTTTATTTAGAATTAAACTGCCAGTTCTTCTAGACATTTTTGTGTAATTCTATCGCATCTGAAGAATTGAAAAGAGAAGATAATAGATATATAAAGCTGGGAAATTATAAAAATTAAATAATGAAACATACTTTTTTTAAAGCCATGAGGAATTTCATAGCTATTGCAGGAGAAGATCAGGTTTAAGACCCCCTAAGGAACCTGAAGGGGCACAAATCCATGGGAGCTGATAAGGTGTATCTTCAGGTCCTGAGGGAATTGGCAGATGAATTTGCTAAGCCACTATCCATCATATTTGAGAGGCTGTAGCAGTCCAGTGAAGTCCCCACTGACTGGAAAAGGGAAAACATAACCTCCATTTTTAAAAATGGAAGACCTAGGAAACAATAGGCTGGTCAATCTTACCTCTGTGCCCAGCAAGATCATGGAGCCCATCCTCCTGGAAACTTTGCTAAGGCACTTGGGAAATAAGGTCATCAGTGACAGCTAAAATGGCTTCACTAAAGGCACATAGTGTCTGACAAGTTTGGTGGCCTTCTATGATGGGGTTACAGCATTGGTGAATAAGGGAAGAGCAACTGAAATAATTTACCTGAATTTGTGCAAAGCATTTGACACTGTCCCA
>BJBW01004509.1:0-38577 GCA_004320125.1 Scolopax mira | reverse complement strand
AAGGCCAGGCTGGATGGGGCTTTGAGTAACCTGGTTTGGAAGGTGTCCCTGCCCATGGCAGGGGGGTTTGGAACTAGATTATCTTTAAGGTTCCTTCCAGCTCAACCTATTCTATGTTTCTATTATATACATTATAGTCTCAAAACTACCTAAAAAGCTTGATTTTTAACTACATTTTTCTAACAGAGTGCTCTATTTATTTTCTTAGTGCTGCTTTGCCTTTTATAGAGATCTGGAAACCTGGCAGCTCTTACTACAATTGTGTAAAAAGGGAATTACAAAGGTCCTTCCCTAAAAGATTAAAATATTGAATGATTCATTACATTTAATTAATGTTTTTTCTTTTTTTCTGATTTCAGATTATGGTTTATGAGTTTTGTCATTTAAAAACTTAGGGCAATTTGACCAAAAAAAGAATAATGTAGACAGTGAAACTGGTGCATCAATGTGCATTGCTCCTAGCATAGAAAAGAGTGTAAAACACTGATAAGTTACAACAGATTTCACAGCAAGATCTCCATTGCAATTCCAAAATCAGCAATTATTTCATTAACCAGGTCTCCTTCATCTGGATTGAAACTGCTGGGCACCAAACAAGCAGTCTAGCTGAGGAACTGAGGCTGAATTTTCCACACATGGGTAAAGGCTTCATCTTTTCCATTCTTATCTCATAAATCAAAGGGACCAATTGAATACATGTCCGTGTAATTTTTTTTAAGTTGTTGAGTATAATATTGTAAAAATATCCCAAGAATGTAACACATTGCAATTTCACATTTGGGAGTATTTTTTAAGGGTAAGTGAAATTGTTAAAAATGTAGGTATATTTTATAGTACAGACAATCATACTATCAATTTATTATAAACTTCTATTCTTCTGTATAACATGTGGAAGAAAGAATTAATGTCCTCTTATGAGTTCACTCAAACTGAGCGTGTTGTGAGAAAGCATGTACTTATGACATACAGAGAAGATCTGAAAGTTTGGGGGTTTTAATCGCTGACATCCTCAGGTAATGCTGGGGGAGGAGGGGGAGATCAGGTACACTGGTATGAATTTTGTTATTAACCATCTAACTTTGGTTAAAAATTAAATTAAACATCTGATTGACTTTATCAGTAGGCACATTCCAGGCTAGCTTTATTTTACAGCTTCTGCAGGTCTGGCATTCAAGGCGATGCATGGACTAAGGATGGGAATGTATTCTGCTTCTCTGTCAGGCATAATCCTTAATCTTAAACTATATGATAATATTGCATGGCATGTGAAATCTCCACTGGAATTCTGCTGAGGATGTCGAAAAATATCACAAAGTGTTACTCAAGGACAACTCACTGTAGTTTGGTCGGTTTGGCTTATATTCTTCCAGGTTTATGTTTCAAGTATGGAAACAATTTGAAAACTTGGGAGGGAGGTGGTTGAGGGAGGTGGTTGAGGCACCATCCCTGGAGGTATTCAAGAGATGAGTTGACATGGTGCTCGGGGATATGGATTAGTGTTGGGTGGTGTTTTGTGTGGTGTGAGTTGTGGTGTGGTGTATTGGGATTTTTGTTTTGTTTTGTTTTGTTTTTTTCCTCATTGGTTGGACTAGATGATCTTAAAAGGTCCTTTCCAACCTAGGTGATTCTGTGATCCTGTGAAAACTGCAGCTACAGAATATGGAACATCCTCAGTAAGGAGAGAATACAGATCTAAACACTGTCTACAGAGACACCTAGATACCTTGGCAAGTGGAAGAATAACTGCGTAATTATAGACAGAATAACAAACACACCTGCAGGGAGACGCAGAATTCACTGTAAAGATGTGTTACTATAACATGATCTACAGATACTAATTGTGAGGTAATATTTTTAAATTATGCAAACAACTAAACAAAATACAAGCATGCTGTACCTTTTAACAAGGAGTTAAAGACCTATGACACCTTATAGAGAATTCTGACAAACACTATTTAGAAGTGACTGTGCCTCTGTGTTATATTTGTTTGTAACTCTTTTTATTATTAGGAGAAATTCAAAGGAACTGCAGTCTTCAGTCTGTGATGTCTAATTTGTAGAAGCCTGCAAATAAATTTTTGCATGGCCAATCCAAAATGCACAAGAGCTGTGATTGTTCAGGTAAACTGTTGCATATATTAATTTTCAAAAATTTTAGTGATAATCTATTGATTTTTTTTTTTTTTTTCTTTTCAGTTTTTCTCTCTGGTACACTAATCTCAGCTATAATGTCCTATACTCCAAGCCAAACATTAATGTTCTAATAGACACAGCACCACAGGCTGTAGGCAAGATTTCCACTAGTTTAAGCTTCTGGATGCCTCTCAAATCTCATTTGAACAACATAGGGAAATCATCCTACAACTAGCTATATTTTTTGGATTAGAAAATAAAGTGTTGTATTGGAAACTTGGGGGAGAAGGGAGATAAGGAAAAACAGAATAAAATAAAACATAGGAAGGATATTAATTAAAAAAAACCTGGTGATCTGGTTGTATGCTTCCCTCTTCTAATTCAGCAACTATTATTTTACATGCAGCAAATCCTTTTATTGGATATTTCTTTAATGACTTCACTACAGGGTTACATGAGTCAATAGGAATGCTTTCTCAAAAGCCATTAACGTGGTTCTTGACTGAATGTAGCCCGGGCCTGTTAATCACCATTATTCTTCAAGAACGTCAGACTACTCAAGTTTTCTATATGTGGATTTCATGTCTAAGAATCTATGCATTCCCTATTTGTATACAGGATCAGGTACCTCGCTCTAAATCATGGTACATTGTTAGCTTAAAAATGTGCTACAGAAGATTTAATAAAGTTAAAGAAATCTCTTTAATGTTGGCAAAGGCTCACCCACTACTTCCTTATAAACTGAAATTAAAATTATAGTATCATCTGCACCTTTCTTCTCTAGATGGTTGTACAATTCAAAGAAACAGACACTTCTTCCCATACTATATCTCTTCTTTTTTGACTCTAACACTTGCATATTAAAGAGAAACTTCACATTTTTTATGTGACTGCATCAGAAGAAAAGATATAGTATGATTGACGCCGGTGAGGTTTGACAAATAGCAACTCTACAGAAATTATACAAAAATTTCCTTCCATATTTCCTCTTAACTGTTCTGCCACTTTGATGAAATGGTAATCTCTCTAATCCATTTCTCCAGCTAGAAAAGTATTTCAGAAACATATCCTTCCCTG
This sequence comes from Scolopax mira, assembly GCA_004320125.1. Taxonomy (NCBI): domain Eukaryota; kingdom Metazoa; phylum Chordata; class Aves; order Charadriiformes; family Scolopacidae; genus Scolopax; species Scolopax mira. The sequence continues at coordinate 35,367 of BJBW01004509.1, read as the reverse complement.
CAGTTATTACCATGATGGAACATTTATTATCTAGCAAATGAGGCATCACATCCTCTGATAATTCTCCTAAAAAAATCTTAGGAATAACTGCCCTCTATTGAGCGTATCAACGATCAATTAAAATATCAAAAGTCTCATATATTCTGCCCAAGACAGAATGCAAACTGGTTCACTGATCAGTATCTAATGCAGAAATATGTAAAATCTTGTGTGGACAAATTTCTGCCTTGTGCTGAGAGGTGATTTGACACAGCACTTACACACTAAACCATCAAGTTTGTTGATTGTGGAGTTGTGAATTATTGTTTTCATGTACATAACCCCTGTACAAATATCAAAATATGTCTGTAATGCACTAAATGATCGTGGCTTCTGGGCCTGTGTGTTCCCAGGTTGTTCCAGAAGAGTGAGAAACACAGCTAAAAAAACATACCTCAGAAATCACCAGTAGGCTTTGTACAAAACCATTCCTTGTTTAAGTATTTGCATATTTTAAAACAATGTAGATTACAAACCTTGTATATCTACAAGGGATTGTAATCCCTTGTAAAACCATATGGGAACTCTAACTGACCATGTCACTTTAATAATCTTTTTTGTTCAGTCACTTATATTTTTCTTTAGTCAGCTTAAAAAAATGTGGGTGAAACTCAAGGTATTCATCAGAGAATAGAGGGAGAAGTAAATTTTAATGTTAGGTTTTTTTCTATGTTTAAACACTCTTTTTTTCATAAAAATGCTTGAGAGTAAGATGAGAAAATATTTGCTTATTGACGTGGGTTGTTTGCCTGTCTTCAATCTCATTTTATTTTTTTGTGTATACATATATGTATGTACTTGCTATATGCAAATGCATTCAAGTGCAGAGAAGGTACTGTTTGTTAACTTTGGACAATTTCATTATTGGTCTCCTTAGAATATTATTCCTCATTTCCATTTTATTTCTAACCTCCAAAAGTGGCTTCAGAAATGTCTAGCTTCTGTGGTATTGCATAACTAAAACAATCTCACTGAATTACTGGTTTGTCTAAGAGAGATTTCAAATACAGTTGAGAACTTCAAACACACTTACCTCAAAAGTATAAATTTTAATAGTAATGATTCTTAAAAGCCATTGTTATGGATTCCTTTCCTTTCTATGGTTGATCTTTAAAAATGAACTTCAATTATAGGGACCAATATAAAACCATAATTGTAGAATGAGAAAATTTATTTATTTTAATGTTTTGCTGTTGCCTTTTCTTTCCTTGAGCTCAAAACCCTTTGCTGTTTTCTTTAGCTAAGACAACTTGTTATTTATATTTCGCACACTTACAAATTTATGTTGGAACACTGTTACTTCTACCTCTTCAACCAGTACATTAGAAACCATCTTGTATTTCATATTTGCAAATATGTAATGCTTTTACAGAATTTTATGGAATATACTGTGGATGGAAGCAAGAGCTGTTCCCAAAGAAATGTTTTATTCAACAAAACTTGCCCAACTTGAGCATCTTCCAGGTAAAGGATTTGCTTTAGTGATTCCTAAATTCAGCTTTTCTTCTTCTTTTTTTAATTTATTTTTTCTTTTTTTTTAATCTACAAGTTACCTTTTTATACACTATGGAGTTCTCTATACCAATGTCAATTTGTGAGAAGAAAACATAACCTAAAATAGTAATCAGCTTGGAATCAGGCTGATTTGACATTACCTGATAATGCCAAAAAAAATGCAATTTAATGCAATATTTATTTTTTTAATGTAGTGGAAAAAAAAAACCCAATGATCACAAATCCAAATAGTTACCATAGTAACTCATGTTATGGCATATTCTTTATGGACATATTGCAACATAGAGAGTATTCATAATGCCTTGCTTTTTTTCAGAACGTATGTTTCTGGTTCACATAACATTTCCATGGCTGAGGAAAAATGCCAGATCTTTTCATTTGCAGACTGCTAACATTTCTCTGTACACTCAAAAAGTGCAGAATGATGTATTTTTAAGATCACTGGAAGAAATAATGATTTATTTTTATTGTATTCAGATAATCAGTGTAATGCTGCAAAGTAGTGCTAGTTATTTATTTTTTTTCTCACTCTGCCACGTTTTGGGAGTGAGGGGAAGGGGGCGGTTACACTGTAGCCACAACAAGTAGTAGGTTCCAGGCCTGCTGATAGAAGGAAATGGCTCTTCATAAAAAAAAAAAAAAAAAAAAAAAAAAAACAAACCAAAAAAACCCCCAAACAATTGAAAAGATAGCAAACAAAAGTATCACATGACTTGTTCTACCACAGCTTTTTCAGATATGCTTTTTTAATAATATTACTTATGCTGTGAACATGCAAATTAGTCAGCAAAAAGCAAAAGCCTGTGTTTATCAATTTACAAACTTATTTTAATCTTCAAGGAATTTCTTCTGACAGACATTTACTAAAAAAAAATACTTATGTTCTTGGTAAAAACAACTTTCTCTTCCTCTCGCATTTTGAGTCACAAAGTGCAGCTGGATATTCTACTGCTAAGGAAAATTAAAATACTTGGTCACCTGGCTTTGAAAATCCCAGCCAAGGCTCAGACTGGGTTCTATCTCTCTGTGCTCTCTTCCTTTTTATACAAATATTGTCTCTAAAAACATTAAGGTAGATGTTAATATAGCTATGCAGCAGAGTGCTATTGAATCAAAGGGAACGGTGTGGTAATCTGCAAATCTAGGTAATCTAGGTCATTCTGAAATGCTTTGTCTTTGAAGCTGATCTGTTATATGCTCCAAATTGAATATTTGGAAATAAATATTTTGTCACTGTAGTTGATTAAGTTTACTCAATACCAAGTATATTTCCATGTTACACAGAGCAAGTTTTTTGAAAAAGGTATTCCTGCCAGGAAGTGCCACTTCTTCACAAATATGAGTTTAGCTATCAGTAACTTGTCATGTCGTCATTGTCGTCATTTTGCATTTGTACCTACTTTGAATGTAATATATGTTATTTCCACATAAAATGCATGACACTTAAATGTCATAAATCATGCATAGGTATCATTGCAGGTGCAAATTTACATCTGTAATTATCTATACTTGCAAATTGTCATTGTTGTGAAGCCTTGTTGGAAACTGGCTGAAGAACATGACCAGCTTCACCCATCTTCTACATGCAAACTACGCTCTGTCCCATAATTTTTCTATTTGAAAGGTTATTAAAATGTTTTAAAGGAAAAAGTGGGTAAAAATCTACACCAATGAAAGAGAAATATTACATATGTAAAGAGCATTTGTCAGCTCCCTTCTGTGCTGCATTTTATTTCAGCTGTGAATGGACTTTTATGAAAATATATTAATATTTTATTGAAAACAGCCCTGAACAATTTACTACTTTAACCATGCAATTAGCCCACTAATGGGCAAAAATGGTTGTTTTCCCATATAGATTTTATTTCTAACAACATTTACCTGGATCTTACTATAGTCTATTGACAAATATTCTTGTAACTCCTCAGTTTTCCATTGGAAAAAAAAAATAGCAATGATGACTAGCACACAAAAATATAGGAGAAAAACTGTAAACAAAAAACCTCCAAATGTAGTGGTTGTGGTTGTACACATCTGAGCTTTCCCCACTGTATGTATGTTTTGTAGAGACAGAGGTGGCTGAGTCAGGGGTAGGGATATATTTTTGCCCATCCACTATGTCATCATTGATTGAATTTTTTTGCCAGAAACTCTCATAATTGCTGAGAGAGAGGCGAAGAAAATCTTCGTATGTAATCCAGGATTCTTTTGTTAAATTGTCATTATATAATATATTATTAATAATATAATTACTTCAGAAATAAACAATTATAGTGAGGACAGTCTTCTCACAATGGCTACATATTTGTTTAAACTGAAAATGCTGATGCTTAAATAAATCTGATTTGGTGCTGTGTATGCAGTTGGAACATGTGATCTGAGAGCTCATGCACATGTCACAAATTTTTAGTTTGAATATTTTGAAACATAATCTCCTAGGATCCTTGAAGTGAAAAATTTATATTGCCTTGTTGCTGTTTGTGTCATTACTTTTTTTTTAATGCTTGCTGCTCCTCTTCTGTCACCTCCAGTCTTTGAAGTAAGAGTCACTGTGGCCAGCTAACACAGTTCACGGTGATTTTGAAGCTGAAGGTACCTGCATTTATTTGGAATATGTATCTGGCAATCAAGACTCTTGAGTCTGAAGAGCCATTTTAGAGCATGACTGTTGCCAGCTGGTGCATTTTCCTCATGCACTGATGAGCATAACATTTTTAACACAACCATTTTCTAGATAACAAGAGGAAAAAGATAGAAATTGTGAGGGTACATCATTGGCTTCTTTGAAACTTTGTATTAGCCCTGGATCAGGTTGCCCAAAGAGGTGGTGGAGTATGCATCTCTGGAGACATTTGAAACCTGCCTGGACACATTCCTGTGCAATTGCTCTAGTGGCTGCTCTGGCAGTGGCATTGGACTAGGTGATCTCCAGAGGTCCCTTCCAACCCCATATAATTCTGTAATTCTGTATTAATAGAATACTAAAGGCTGAGGAAGGAAATATGAAGGGAAGCATTGAAAGAGGAAAAAAAGAGCAAGATAAAATAATTGATCTAGTTGAAAGGAAATCCATTCGCTACCCTGACTTAATGTCAGTGCTTAGTATGCTCCAAAAAAATGAAACAGAAAATTACTCTCTAGATTTACAATTCAACAAACAGAAATAAAGGTCATAAGGAAGTGAGAAATTAAAACAGTATTTTGTCTGTATGTATTAATTTGCAGTTGATTTCTGACACCTGACATGTTGGCTTCTGTACTCCCAAATAAATCATCTACCAAAACCTCTTTTTAAAGCTAGTTAACTTGTATGGCACTTGTGCTTTTAGCAATCCTTAGGGACATATTTTGGAGGGTTGGGTTTTGTTACAAAATAATTCTGCTTCTTGTAGTGACCAGAGTTTCAGCCTTCATACAAAATGGCTGAGCTTCACTGACAGCAGTATTTCCAAAGCAATATTGTTGTCCTCACCACAAGTGAGGAGTGTTCTCCCCACCACGAAAGGAATTCTAGTTCACTTTATATATAATTGGAGAAGCCTTAGCAGAATTTGTAGAGGTCTTGCTGATGACTCTTTGAAACTGCTGTTTTGTCACGTTAAAAGAATTTATGTAAAAAATAAGATAGAGAACATGGCCAAGAAAACACATTCATTCTCAAATGAAACTTTGTAGAATTGCTCAGCAGCTGGTGTACAATCTGAAAAAGGTTCTTTCTTTTATTAGAAACACATAATGTTGGCATTCCCATTACTGTGAGAAAAGGTTATGCCCATATGAAGCAAAGAGAGGAAAGGAAAAAAGATACCAAGTTTCTCAGCTTTCCATTTCTATGAAATAATGTGACTTGAAGGAAAACAAAATTAATGTTCATTAGACTAAGGAAAATATTTTTGGAACACAACATTGAAATTGGTTAGTTGAATTCTGGCCTTTCATACATTCAGGAGAGCAAGGAGGGTAACAAAAAAACAACGCCAAAACTGTATCCTTGAAGGTTCAAAGTTTTAGTTCCATGTTAATTGGTTTAAATTCAATTTTAGTTGTTTGTAAGTTCTACCTTTGTGGTCATCTTGGCCAATTTGGTAGGTAAAAACTGGTATAGCTTTAGAGACATCAATTTTGCCACCTATGAATCTGCTACTAAATACAAAGTTTGCAATTGCAAAAGGAAAGCATGCCAGTAAAAAGTATGCAAGTATGCCTTTAAATGTATATCTGTTTGTTTAGAATTTAAATTTTATTTCTTCTTTTCTTTCTGGTTTTCTTTATTTGCCATACAACTGATTTAAATCAGTGTAGGTTTTTAATTTTTTTTACATGATCTTAATAAGTTATCCATACTGAACTGACTTCTGTGTTCATGTTTATCTATGCCATTATAAAATCATGGAGAGTATTTCTAGGATGCTGCTTCCTATGACATGCAGAACAGATCATTTTATGATCTTGATACTAAATGAGCAAACTGCAATATAGATAAAACCATGTTTATCTTATATAAACTCATTTTCCTCTAACTTAATCAACTTCATTACCCTTGCCACACATTTTCCTTATGTCAGTTGGTCTCTAATCACCACAAATATAAAGATTAGCATCAGTACAATTATTCTTAGGGCTAAATTATATTTACATAGGAAACTCCTTTGTTCTCCCTCTGACACATGAAGGCATCTAGCCTTTCAGCATGGAGAACATAAACATGCTGCTCTACAAGGACTTGGTGAGAGAGACAAGGGTGAGGATGGAGCCATGAGCCTGCCAGGCTGTATTCCAGGAAGGCTATGATCCATAGTGGATAGAAAGTATAGTGAAGAACATCTATTTTAAGAATTGTCAGGCTCTTTCTGTGCCTCTAATCAGGTTGGATTACTCGTATTTCTGCCTAGTGTTATGCACTCTTAGGATCTGTAATTGAGCCCTTAAGGTTCAATTTTATCTGCAAATAATGTGAAGAGGAGTTATTTGAAATTCTACCACTATCTTAACTTTGCTGCATACCAGTTTCTTTAGTTGCAGCTATCTTCCACTCCATTGTCAATTACTTTGTAGTTAGATTTGGGCCCAGTCAGTTCAAGTACAGGTGTCGTTACTTAGTCACTTACATCCAATTTAGCTATGTAGAGAAGTGAGTATTAACATTAATGACTTAATTAATCAGCATCTTTTCAGGGTGTTTGAATACAGATGGCAGACAGAATCTTCCTTCCTGCAGGCAGATGAGTTAGTGTATTTTGGCCAAGCACTCAAAATTCCAAAGTCATGTTTTCTTCATTGGTGGTTCAGTGATACTAAGTTAAGAGAGAGGGGAGATGGAATTCTGTGACCTTTAAGGAACAGGCAATTACAGTTCCTGTAAAATTGGCATACATGAAATTTTTGTACAGTTGCATAACTGAAACTGCATGCATGGATTAACATTGATAATACCATTCCCCTGCATGCACATTTAGCACAGATTAAAGTTGTTATAGATCTTCTAAAATGATTTTGGAAATCTGCATGTTAATTTGGATGTTTATTATATTCTACTTTTAGTATACAAATGAAGTATCAGGTTAAATAAAATGATAAAATATTTTTTTCTAAGCTGTTGATGACAGCATCAACAATGTATTAGGAACCAAACCCCAGGAGGGACTGATTCTGTCTCATCTACTTTAATGTGAATCCAAAGTAAGCCATTTAAAGGCAAGGGGTGTGTTAATAGAGTTAAGTCAGTGTAAAATTGGCATGAAAAGAAGATGAAGATGTAATATTGAGTCACTGGTTCACAGAAAAATACAAACTCTGTCAAATGCAAAAATTCTCATGCTGTTACATGGCACCTGCTTCCAGATGCAAGTTATTCCTCTGGTTCTGTTCAAACCAACCATTGGGACATCTTTGTATTTTGTGTATCTTGAATATTCATGCCAGGGTACCGAAAATATTTGAGTGCTAGAAATTCAAAAGGGTTAGCAGTTCTTAGGAGTTATCTCAGGAGTTCAGAAAGGCTGTCTAAACTTATCATAGTATTCTTAGTATATTTAGTTAGCCAACTATACAAGGTGATTTAACATGACTATGCTCTGTTGTCCTCTATATGACCCAGCATAGGAAACTCTTAAATCTTTCAGGTGGCAGATAGACATAGGAAATAACAAAGCTGGGAAATGCGTCTCAGTGCAGTAAGATATGAATTCATAGATTTTTAAGGTAAGAAAGGACAAGCTCCTGCATATGCATCTGCACAATCAGTGGTATTTTTATCCCAGTTAGCTAGAGATGGTTTTAGATATATATCTGGTCAAGTCACAGAAGCAAAACCTCTGTTGCAAGGCACTGACTTCCTGCAGGTTCCTCCTGCTGCAGAGGACTCTTCTGTGCCTCTCCTGCATGTGCAGCTGGTTATAGGTCATCCTCATCTCTGGCTCCTGGCCTGTGGGACACTGGGAGGCCATAATTGTATACATGTCTCTGGCCTGTGCTGTGGCAGGGCTGCAAGTGGAATCTGCTTTCTCAGCTTCAACTTAAAATGGCTGCTGTAACTCCCTGGATCTGCAACCCAAATGGAGATCTTAATACAGCATCTATGTGAAGCCCCTCAGATGAGGGCTACATATCCACGCTTCTGTTTGACACTTCATAACCTAATGCAGTGTACCAGCTCTTGTAATTGGTTAATAGGTGGAGAAGCCAGGACATGGTCTGCCTTGACTGCTAAAAAACACGTCAAGTTGCATGGCTCACATCTCTGTTTCCTGTCTCAGCACATCATGATTACGATTCTAATTAGTTTATTTTAATCACGATCAATACACCAAGGAAAAGCATCAGTCAGCTAATATGATTTATTACATATTCGAAGAACATTTGTCTTAGATTTGGCATTTCTGCTATCTATCTCCAGAATGCCCCTGCCTTCTTGACAGCAGCCTGTCAGTGCTGTTATGATTGCTGTATGCAGTGGCTTTAACTGCCAGCTTTTCCTGCAGACTTGGAGAATGATCGGTCTGCACTATAATTACAGAAATGTAGAATAACTTAACACTTGCCTATGGCCCTGGCAATTATGCAAGGATGTAATATCAATGCATGTTGCGATCTGGTGCTGTACTATTAAAGTATCAATGCAGAAGATGAAAAGTAAATAATGGTGATCAGCTTTATGCTTACCTTACTCTCTTTTGAAGCTGTTTTACAAATAGCTTTGCAGGAAGATCAAGAGCTGTCTTTGTAACATTAAGTATTCTTGAAGGTACCTTAAGGACTGAAGTAGTGGTAAAGAAATCTAGTAATGCTGAGGATTTTCATAAACTGTCTTTCAAATCTGTGAAGGCAAAGGTCAGGTGAGGTTGTGGTTTATTATTATTAATGAATATAGGAACAAGATAAGATATTAAGTTTTCATTCAAAACACATAATATTTTACAGCTGAGTTTAAAGGCCTCTTCTTTTTCTGAACTTCTAGTATAGGTGAATTGACCCTAGTTTTATTGATTAAACTTTTATCCTACACCAATGAATAATTTAAATTATGAGCAGTAGTCTGGCATGACTAGGAGGAGCCTATGGGAGGTTTTAAAGTAATACTATATACTCCTCCTACTGCATTGAATTTCTTCTGCATTATACCTGCCTGATTAGGTCAAAAACTTTATATGCAACTTGGCAACTTGTTTAGCAATTCTCTTCTTTGAGAGACCAAATGAAATACCAGAATCTTTTCTCTGATGCAGGAAGAGAATTCCTACAGCATGGGTTTTGGTTCCCTACTTATTAAGTTTGTCTTCAGCCTTACTGGAGCTTCTTATTTGTGCCCATAGTTAGCTGATCTAACACAGGTATATCAGCTGCACTGCAGTAAAGCATCACCATGACCTTTATAATCCCCTGAATGCAATGCATGTCAATCCTGTTGGATGGGGAGAAGGGCAAGGTCCCTGGTTCAAACAAAATGCTATTGCAATAAGAAGTTGTTCTACATCACAGGGAATTTTTATACAAGTGACTTGGGTAAAGGCATATGGTAACCTGCATAGCGCAAAAGGCCAATACTCTGACTTAAAATCTGGCTCTTAACATAATTCTGAGATTCTGTGCTTGTGAAGATTTAATTTTATGTTGTGCATAATGGTCATTATACACTCAGTAACATTTTTTGTTCTCAGATGCTCCTTTGGGTCCTGCTGATACATCATGGCATTAGTTTGTGAGTCCTGAAAATGACTGTAGCTCACTCATGATTGTGTGACTATTTTACACGTAAGAAAAAGAAAGATACACACAGGTGACGTGGACTGAAAAGCAATCTCAAATTGCAAATGACGACTAGAGGTGTGACTACAAATACGTAAAAAAAACCCCAAAAAACCCAAGCAAAAAAAAAAACCCTACCACAAAATCATAAACCAGCAAAAAAGGGCCAAAAATTATACCAGGTCCCCAGAAAACAGGTGTTTCTAACTACAGAGCTGTGCAAGATAGCCTCATGCTAATAATCCCAAATTTGGGGTTGTACAAAGGCAGTCACTTACTGGCAGCTACAGTTGTGGTGTCTGCTGCATACTGCTGCACAAAACTTCCCACAGCTTCAGTCTAAAAGCTGTGTTCGAAAGACTCCTGGTGGTCCTGACAACAAGGACCCAAGAGGCTATTCACATTCTTTTGTTCTCCCTTTTTTTAATCTGCCTTTGACTTCCCCCCTCTTAATGTGGTAGTTACCATCTCCTTTGCTTTCTGTAAGAGTGGGAGATGTATGCAAAAATCCTCCCAATTCCTGTGATGATGTAGAGCAAAAAATGTTATTGCTATTGGTTATATCAAAATGGAGTATATTTCTGGTGGTCATGCTATACGTGCACAGGCATTCAGACCATAGAGCAAGGAAAGCAAAGAGCATGATCTGCTGCCTCGGGCAGGCTCAGTCTTCCAGCCTGAGGAGGAGGAGTAGTTCCTTGGGACCTAGGTGCTGTTAGTAGAGGGAGCACTCCTATGTCTTTTTCCTTTTCTTTATTTCAAATGATGATTGCTTTTGGGATGGTTATTTACATATATGTTACAGTATCTGCCCTATTATAAATTCTGTATTTCATAAATATTTTGTAGAATACTTCATTTAGACAAAAACTTTTGAAATCTTTTATTAGGTTTTTTTTTTTTCTTATAAAATAGAAATACATGTTTGATAAAACTATATATTTAATGAAAATACAGAACATTTTCCCTGCAAGATGTTTAATGCATTGGCATATTTCAAGCATTAGAATTTGGCAGTTTCCAGATGAATTCTGTTTTAACTTAGCCTTAAGCAACATCTTGTTAAATATTTTTAGGCATTTTAAGATCTTGTAGTTGTTTTGGCATAAAATCTGCCATAGAGAAATCTATTTCAAAGGACACTTATTAGGGTAATCCCAATCTTAAAATTTCAGAATTGATCTGAAGATGGGATCAGACAATATACTTTAATAACTCTTTCTTGGAAGATAAAATGTTACTAACAAAGAGAAATCGTATCACATGAAAACTAAACCAGTATAATCTTACCTCTTTCGCCCTAAAACTTAGGTGTCTAGAAAAAGAAAAGGAATGGCATGTCCATGTCTCCTAATCTTCATATCACCTATAGTATCACCAGTATCCCATATATAAGGTTATTACTTTAGAACAGATTTCAGAGAATAACATGCATCCATTTATTCATCGGGTTGTCAGTCTAATATGAAAATAATTCTGATCTAAGATGCTTTTATTTTTATTCACCAGAGGATTAGATACACATGCCAGGTATTCTAGTGTGTGGATATGGAGGAAGAGGATTATGCCTTAAGTGGGTCATAATCACAGCTCTTGCTAGGCATGAAAACTACAGGATTGATGAAATCCAAAATTGCAGCTTTCTGAAAGCAGTCTTCTGGCCACGCTGCTGCTAGTGATGCTTCATAAAATGTTTAGCAGTGTCTATAAGCTCAGTCTTTTTACAACTTAATGTTAGCAGTCCAAGTCTTTATCTTAAAATTTTTGATGGCTTAGGGTTGGTTGCCTAAAACTTTCTGACAAGCATTATCCTTTAGTAATTTTTAAAGTGGAAGAATGTCTCTTTCTGATATTTTAGAGCAGGCCAGTCCCTCATCTCAACTGTGACAGATAAATTTTACATGTCTACAAACTTGTAACAATACACGATTTAATGTTTCTTCCTAAACCTTGGCAGACCTATAGAACAATTTATTAATCATCTAGGGAAATAGCAAGAGACCTTCTTTCATTTGGAGCCTGGAGGCTGTGAATTGATGCTCATTTTTTCCAATGATCTGCAGTCACTATGACAATACTTAAAGAATAGAAAATAAAATGCTATGTAAAGATAAAAATGTGTTTTATGGATTGAATTTGCACTTGCGATATTGGTTGTTATGTATATATAGATTATTTTTTTTTATCTTTAGTGCCGTAATGGGTTATAAGTGCATTTGTACATTGGAGCTGTAAAAAATAAATCGATCTCTTTTTACAATGATTTGGTAATATTTTATTACATCTACATCTATTCAGGGTGTAGAAAAGATGGAGGAACAAATTATGTGCTACTCTTACTTAATGTAGTTTTAGTACATGAGGCAGAGGAGCCAAATGCAGTTCAAAGGAAAACCATTGGAAGATTTTTCCTAGGAACAACTTGGAATTTGATTTAAAATCTTAACTTCAACTGTAGTTAACTTTACCTTTTCCCCATATATTTGAGAATTTGAATGCAAAACTAAAATGCTTGGATTAGAGAAATGAAAGTCAAATGAAGGCAGTTAAATTTTAAGGATGAATGCTAGTAACAAAAATGGTCTTATTTTTAAGCAGGAAGTAGTTTCTGTTGCAATGCTTCTATATATTTATACTAAAGGCACCACTTTCTAAATAAAATGCTTGAAGTTAAAAATTCCACCAATGCCTATATGTTCCCTACTATGCCAGGGGATTTGTTGCACTTTTGGTGTCAGCTCAGATTAATGATCATTCTTCACTATAGACAGGGTTAATTGATGTCATTTTTGCTACCTTGTTTCCTCCTGTTAGTCACTTGTTGCCAGGAACAAGTAGAATTTTCATGTATTTCAGGGTAAACATGACACATTTACAATGTTGCAGTGTATCTGAAACGTAAACTTGTAGTGCTGCTATGTCTTTTGTCAGCGGATTGAGACCAGCCCTGAAGAGAAAGACTTGGGAGTGTTAGTTAATAGAAATTCAACATGAACTGGCAATCTGTGGTAGCAGCCCAGAAAGCCAACAGCATCTGGGGCTGCATCAAAAGAAGCATGGCCAGCAGGTCAAACGAGGTGATTCTGCCCCTCTGGTCTACTCTCATGAGACCCCATCTGGAGTACAGTGTCTGTCTCTGGGGCACCCAATATAAGAAGGACATGGACCTGTTGGCATATGTCCAGAGGAGGGCCATGAAGATGATCAGAGGGCTGGAACACCTCTCCTATGAGGACAAGCTGAGAGGGTTGGGGTTGTTTAGCCTGTGGAGAAGAAAAGGCTCTGGGGAGACTTTATAGTAGCCTTATGGGGCTTAGAAGGCAGCCTTATGGGAAAGATGGAGAAGGACTCTTAATCGGGGAATATAGTGATGAGGAGTAACAGCTTTAAACTAAAAGAGATTTAGATTAGATATTAGGAAGAAATTCTTTACGGGTGATTCTGTGAGGGTGGTGAGGCACTGGAACAGGTTGCACAGAGAAGTTGTGGATGCCCCATCCTGGAGGTGTTCAAGGCCAGGCTGGATGGGGCTTTGAGCAACGTGGTCTAGTGGGAGGTGTCCCTGCCCATGGCAGAGGCCTTTGGAACTATATGATTTTTAATGTCCCTTCCAATGCACACCATTCTATGATCAATTGTTTTTCTGATACTGATTCAATTTGGAAACACTATGGACCAAGTGCAAAGTTTGTTTCAACTACAATCCATGATGTAAAACATACTGTTTTTAGAAGCCCTCAAAGAATATATTGGATGGAATCACTTTAGGGGGTCTCTCTGGTTTTGTTGCAGGGAATTCAATCCTATTTTCTTGCCATAATTTTTTCTCTCTCCCATTAAATAATAGAATAATTACTGTATGAATAATTATTGTTTTGATTTAATGGTTTAGCCATGAAATAAAATAAAGTTGTTTAATTTCTGGAGTAGGGAAGTGTTTTCTCTTTTTCGTATTTGAAAATAAAATCACTAGAATTTTGATCTAAAGTATCTTTTTTAAATTATATATTTTGAAAGTAGACTTTTAAAAAATTTCCCCTTTTTCTGATAAAACTTATTAGTGAATTTGAGTATTTGCTGAACTAGGTGAATAATTTAAATATATTGACATTTATGGGGTTTTTAGCAAATTTCATTTGAACAGTTGTGGCTACGGTGTCAGGTCATTTTGGTAGTCTTGCTCATTTTTGCCTGCAGGGTCAATCAGAATGTCCTTCTCATCATGGTGATATCAATACTTTACTTCTGCATCCATCTTACCACATTAATAATGTTCTTATCATCCTGACATTCTCCTTGAAAACTCTTTTGTACAACTAATGGGTTTTCTACCTACATTTATGCATTTGCACAATCTTTTGGTATAGAAACTTGAGATTTTTATAGGGCTTCAGATTTTAGTCCAGATTTTAGCTGAACAATGTCAGCTTCCTAATATTGTGTGAGCTTAAGTAAATCAAAATTATGAATCTGTAAATTATAATATTTTAGCAGTCACCAGTAATAACGGATCTGAAGCATTTTTAAAAACTCTACATGTGACTTTTTTCCCTGCCTCTTTGCATCAAATGGAATAATATAGTGAAAATGTTTCCTGTCTGCCACTGCTGGGAGAATGGTTGTAGTCTAATCAGGTAGCACAAAACATTCATGAGGATTATATTCATGATTATAATACATTGACATAATTTACACAACTATGTTGTATTGCATTCAGGAGGAACGTAATGGCATCATGAACTTATAATAAATGGGATTGTTCTCTGCTTGAAAGTGTTGAGTAGACAGAATTAAAATATTTCAGAGGAAAACGATAGATTTGTAGAAAGAATTCACCAAGATTTTACTTTTTAAAAAAATTCAGAGAATCACATTAGTTCTGATCATTAGACATCTGTGATTATTACAACTAAAACCATGTCTCTTGAGAGCCCCAGAGTGAGATAACACTCACAGGTCTTTCTTGGTAATTATAAAAACCTTCATAGGTATATGCGTCTCTGTTAGTCCAAAAATCTTTGAGATTTAACATATACTATTTCTGCTCCTATTTATGAAGTTTTTCTGTAATCATCTAATAGAAACAACCTTGCCCCAACTCAGAACTGAAAATCATGAACTACTACGACAAAATCTCACAATTAAGCTCTACCGTTATGAGTGAGAAAAAAATATATTATCTGTTTACTGTCACAGAGAAAAAACAGCAGTACATCACAATTTGTAGTCTACAGATGTTACTGGCTGAAATAACAGTAGGCTCCACATAGCAACACATTATGAAGCACTAAAAATTATAAATTCTTTAGAATCTTAGAATTTTAATATTTTTTGAAAATAGTCTAGCTTATTTTTAAAAATTTATGATTCACTGTGTTAATAATTCAAGAATTCTCACTTTTGAATACAATACGTAGATATAAAATGTATATTGTTATACCAATCTTCTTGGACCATATGTGTCTGATTGTAATAAAACTTAACCTAATTAAATGGTATAATAGTCACGAAAATAAAAGGGGAAAACAAGGAATCATGATTTATTGTTGTTCAATAAGTATCAATTTAACCTCCCTAAACTAACTGGGAGGAGCGGGGAGGAAGATATGTCTAATGTAGGTTTCTGATTTCTGTCAATGATAACTCTGCTCCTAAGACTGGGCAGGGGATACATGTTAAGACATTGATGGGATGTGCTACTGAAACCCTGCCTCACATTTCTGCCTGTACAATGGCTGCTACAGGCCACTGGAAGACTGGCATTAATTAGTGGAATCTCAGTTGAGCATGTAGGAGACTACAGTTTTTAACTTTCTTGCTTAGCATAACTCCTTTGGGAAAACACTTTTGGGGCATGTTCTCGTAAGACAGTTTTGGCTAAATCATTTCAGCAGCCTCCAGGCTTTTGCAAAACTGATGATGCCCTTTGGGAACAGAGTTTTCAGCATTGTTTATGTTTAGCCTTGTGATATAAAAAGGACAAGCATGAGGAGAGGCAGTGACTTTCAGAGCTTTCTTTTGTGGCAACCAAGCCTCCTGTGAACCTTTTAGAAGGATTTGGACCCCAATCACAGAATATCAACTTCAAGGGCAATTGTACAATTTTTTTTTTTTTTTTTACTATAATATCATCTCAGATATTAGTTGCTAGGCTAGGTTCCCATTAGCCATGCAACCACACTTACATGAACCTCCTCTCTCTTCCTCTCTGCCTTACATCCCTTCCTGTAAAATGCAAGTGGGAACAGCAATTTGTTTCATAGAAGATTGGTGTATGAAAAACTAACTATAACTCCTTAAATTAAGATATACAGTGTTCTCTGAAGGACAAGAAATTGTTATGTGGTATTATTTAAGAAACCTAAATGTAGAGGATATCTTTAGAAAAAAGTACTGAATATAGCATTGCAGGTTCAAATATCAGCATTATCAAAATAGAAAATTGGCGGCATTTGAGATTAGTGCACCTAGAATTCATTATAATTTACTTTTTTTTTTTTTTGTCCTCTCTGTTGTTCTGCCTAAACGCTTTCTAAAATAAAAGAATTATGAACTTAGTGTTTTTGAGTGGGTAGTATAGAAAAATGAGGAGGCTCATGGCAGGAATAGTTATCTTAGCTTATTGCTTGGGAATATATTCATAATATGATCAAGAAATCTTGGTAACATAATTGATTGTTTTCTGTATTGCCTGGATATCAGTGGAGCTTTCTAAATACTAGTATATTTACTGTCCCATGGAGGTGGGTGTTGTCTTTGGGAGAAATAAAAGGTACAGTCTTTTCAATAAGATAAACTTATTCATGTTTCTCCAAATTCAGGGTGTAGAGGTTTTCTGCTATTAGATTATTAATACTCTCTTAATAAAGGGGTTTGTTTGCTCCAAATACTTACAGGGCATTGTGTCTGAGTGGAACCATCTCTCATATCACTCTTGGGGGGCAAGGAAGATGGACCCAAAAACATTTCTGAAAACAGCCAGAACTGTGTTGTCATTCTTCTTTGAACTGTCTGTATCTGGCAAATAATTTTGATACTTGGCAGGGTTGACAGTCCTAAAATCTAACATGAACAAAGTTTCTCCTTTCACAGTTACAGGATAGAAAGATACTGAATGCGAAGACCATTATTATGTTAAAATGTTTTATTACTGTGAATTGTACCCTCACAGTGTATAAATCCAATTCTTTATATGGGAAGAAAGAGACCCATAAATAATTTGTATTCATGTTAACTGAAGGATAATTTTCAGGGATTTCCTTGAAGCAATAGCAACAATCATGTCTGCTATCTGTTGTGTAAAACTCTGATATGCTTTCTTATGGTCACTTGTTTTGATTGAAGAGGAATTGCCAGAGCTGAGAGGGCATAATGAATGCTATTATAGAGAGGGGTTTAAGCACAGGGAAAAGAATAAAAAATAAAGTCCTTATCTGAGCCCTTACTACATGAGGTCTGCCTATTACTTCTACAACAGTTGAGTGAGCATACATGAGAGCCATTTATAATGTGTATTGCTCTGTGTCTGCTCTTATTGCATACTTTGATGGTGGGTTAATTGAATGGTGTCAAGAAGGGCAGTCCCAGTTATGTAAAGAAACTGACAGGATGATGATAGCAGTTGGTTCTTCATTACTTAGAAACAAAATCAGAAATTCTTAATCTTAAAGGCAGTAACTACTGAGCAGTTCAAAAGCAAACAGTATAATGTGTGACAGTTTATGAGGTAAGAAGGTTTTATGCTAATAGAGCTTCTCTTAACCCTGTGACAATATTTCACTCTTGATCTTCTTGTGGCCCTCTGCATTAGAACAAATGGACTACTCCCACCATCACATGTCCAGGGGACTTTCCCACATTCCTTATAACTAAACCTTTTATTCTTCCTATATAGATCATTATATTCATGTCACAGTGCACTGCAGTTTTGATAGTTTTGTAGTTTTTCAGCCAGCACAGGTTCATGAAAAGCAGATCACGCTTGATAAACCTGATTTCCTTCTATGACAAAATCACCAGCTTGGTTGATGAGGAAAAGGTTGTGGATGATGTTGTTTGCCTAGAATTTAGTAGGACCCTTGATACAGTCTCACACAGTATCCTCCTGGAAAAACTGGCAGCCCATGGCCCATGGATGGGAGTACTCTCTTCTGGGTCAAAAACTGGCTGGAGGGCAGGCTCCAGAGTGTGGTGGTGAATGGAGGTAAATCCAGTTGGTGGCCAATCATGAATGGTGTCCCCCAGGGCTCAGTACTGGGACCTATTCTCTTTAACATCTTTATCAATGATCTGAATGAGGGGATCGAGTGCACCCTCAGTAAATTTGCAGATTATACCAAGTTAGATTGGAGTGTTGAACTGCTTGAGGGTGGAAAGGCTTTGCTGAGGGATCTGACAGGCTGGATTGATGGGCTGAGACATGTGGGATGAGGAGGTTCAATAAGGCCAAGTGCCGGGTCCTGCACTTGGGTCATAACAACCCCAGGCAGCGCTACAGGCTTGGGGCAGAGTGGCTGGAGAGCTGCCTGGCAGAAAAGGACCTGGGGCTGTTGATTGACTGCCAGCTGAACATGAGCCAGCAGTGTGCCCAGGTGGTCAAGAAGGCCAGCAGCATCCTGGCATGTCTCATGGTGAGTAGGACTCAGGAGGCAATCATCCCTCTGTACTCAGCACTGCTGAGGCCCCACCTTGAGTACTTTGTCCAGTTTTGTGTCCCTTATCACACAAAAGCCATTGAGGTGCTGAAGTGGGTCCAGAGAAGAGCAGTAAAGCTGGTGAGGGGTCTGGAGCACAAGCCTTATGAGGAAAGGCTGAGGGAGCTGGGCTTGTTCAGCCTGGAGAAAAGGAGGCTGAGGGGAGGCCTTATCACTCTGCAACTTCCTGAAAGGAGGCTGGAGAAAGGTGGGGGTCAGTCTCTTCTCCCAAGTCACAGGCAATAGGACAAGAGGAAATGGCTTCAGGTTGTGTCAGGAAAGGTTCAGATTGGATATTAGGAAATTTTTTTACACTGAAAGTGTTAAGCATTGGAATGGGCTGACCAGGGAAGTGGTTGAGGCACCATCCCTGGAGGTGTTCAAAAGATGGGTTGACATAGTGCTTAGTGACATGGTTTAGTGATGTTTTGGTGATGTTAGAGGTAGCAATGCCAGTCTTAATTGCTCTTTGAGCACCGAGACTTCACCTCATTATCCAAACTTCACACACAGTGTTTGTGAAGGAAAATAACCATATATACTGCTTGTAGGTGGCCAGGTGTTGGCAGGCAGGGCCTGCAGGGGCGCGCTCTGTGAGGCAAGGCCAGTTCAGCAATGGCCCCATAACAGGGCACAGCTGAGGCCATCAGTGAAAACTTGTGGTGCCTCAGTAAGAGCATATTTAAGAAAGGGCAAAATACCATATAAGCAGTGAGGGAGAAAAGTGCCCTGCAAAAACACCAAGGTCAGAGAAGGAGGGTGAATAGGAGATTCCCCTGCAGGCTGTGGAGAGCCCTCACAGGAACAGGATCTCCTGACAGGAGCTGTAGCCTGTAGAAGACCCACACTGGAGCATGGAGAAAGTGTAAGGAAGAAGAGAGGAATTGTTATGAATTGGCAATAAACTCCCATTCCCCATCCCTCTGGACCACTTGGGGAGGTGGTAGAGCAGTCAGCAAGGAATGAATGTTTCCCTACCCTGGGAAACAGGGTGGGGAGGTGCTGTTTTAATTTTGATTTTTGATTATCATAATTCAAATATATTTCAATTGGCAATAAATTAAATTAATTTTCCCCACATCGAGTCTGCATTGCCCATGACAGTAATTGGCAAGTGGTCTCCCTGTCTTTATCTTGACCCACCAGGTTTTTCATCTTATTTTCTTCCCGTTCTATTGAGGAGGTGGAGTGTTGGAGTGCCTGGGTGGTCATCTGGCAGTTGGGAAAGGTCAGCCCACCACACTGTACATTGTGGCTGCCTCAGCTAATACTAGTACTGCTATTAGACAGTTCATTTTCTCAAATCCTTTACCAAGATCTGTGTATAAGCACAAGGAGTTACCAAATAGCATTGGCAGCTGCTTTATTCCTTCACACTTTTTTCTGGTTCAGTGGTCATCATATAAATTGGATTTGTTTCCAGTGTTAGGTATGGGGCTTTTTCTCCTCTTTGCCTCCCCTTTCCCACACACACTATCCGTTAGGAAAAAGAAAGAAAAAACTTGTGGAAATGTCACTGCTGTGTTCTGTGGGACAATTTAGGCTTCCTGTCTCTGTTTTCACCTGAGTTCAGTGGCTGAGGAGTATTTCCCCTGAGGTGTTGTCCTTCATATAACTTAGTTACAGCTCCTCAGAGGAGAATTCTTGTCTAAGGAAAATAAGATTCATACAGACTACAAGATTCAACAGCAGATTATTTTTTTTAAATATTTTTTTTTTCCTGAATCATAATATTTTGGGTGGAATTCAAATTTTCTCACTTTACAGGTATTTCATCTTTTTGGTGAAAACCATTGGTCCTCTATAAGAAATTCTGGCAAGCTGAGTATGCTGGGACATGAACAGAGAGATCATTCAGGTCTGGAACAGGTGCTGCCACATTGATATCTGATTGCTCAGCTGCCCCATCCCAGCTGTAACCCTTCCCACAAGTGAAAAATGCCTCCATTCCTCATCCTCCTAGTCACAGAAGAAGGTTTGGCCATGAGGTAAGGTCATATCAATGTTTGGGATTATTATCCTGGTTCAATAGGTGCTCCTGGGCTGTGCTGATTATGTCATTGATGTACTTTGCTATCCTTTTCCCCATTTCTTGACACTTTTTTTGCAAACCTGGTCCCTCCCTTTCTCTCCCCTGATCTATATGAGCAACCTGCCTCTAACAATTTCTTCACTCTTAGTTCTGGTTTGTTGCATCTGTACCCAAGTTTGGTGTTTCTGACACTATTACCTAGGTAATCTTGGCCTCGTACAACATTACAGACACAGTTAAACTGGTGCTTTTTGCCTTGCAAGTTTTTTCTCCTTAAAGGGGAGCAGTGCTCCCTTTTGGTTACCTGTTTGGTCATTTCATATGTAATTCCACCCAAACCACCAGTAAATTCTGCCATCCCCATGGTGCTATCTTTAAATTTTATCCGCTTCTTATCCTGTTATCTGCCATGTCTAGTAATTTCTCATGGCATGTCCAGTGTCTTCTCGCTTTATACTCAATCAAGTGTGCCTCAGGCTAGAGTGTGGGCAGCAACCCTGTCACCTGTCCACAGCCCTAACTGAACACGACCCAGATACTGAGGATCACTACCCAGATGTATTAAGGTATTAAAGTTCTCTGCTTCTAACCTGTTAGTCCTTTTGGAGTACCATCAGCTACCAGAGAGATGTGTGCAAGCATAGAAAGTGGAAGAGAATTCATAATACAGTTTTAATATTTTTAATGAAATAGAATATTCAACATATAGACTACAGTTACATTAGAAGATTTGGCATTGATGTTAATGTGAAAAACTTAAGAAGGGCAAACTATCTCAAATTCAAAGTTTTAAGTAGGAACAAATTTTGAGAAGCAATGACCCATAATTACACTATATAAATGGAAGGTCAAATTTCAAGACAGGTTTCATCCTCTTCCAGAGTTATTTTACAAATCTTACTATTATTTTACTGCTTTCATATATGTTGAGTTCTTCTGAAAATATGGTTTAAATGTTCTTTGGAGCATCCTTTATAATCCATAGGCAGTGAAATAGGAAACTTCAAGACGGAAAATTTGAATAGATTGCTTTACTATAATTTTCAGTAGTAGTGAATGTCAGTATTCAATCTTGACTTCCTCTAGCTGGCCAATGCCAGTTTAGTTTCTTATCAGCTTTTCGATTTTTATACCTTATTGGATTTGGATGAGTATTTAAGATTACATGTGAATTTTTCCATTTCGCCTTGCATTCAAGAAACCATGCAATTTTTGTTTCCTGTCCAGTTGTTAGGGATTTTTCATTGAATCAAGCTTTTGGAAACTACAGCTCATATAAAGATGAAAGGATGGTATAAATCAAATAAGCAGTAGCATTAAAGATTTTGGAAAACTTAGTTTTAACTCCCAAATGCTTCTATCTGGCTGCTGTTGGTGGTGATTTTTGCTTGCTTATTTGCTTGTTTGTATAAGATTAGATTTAATTTTAGATTAGAGGCCTAGATTCAAATCATTTCTCTCATAGCAGCCCAAAAACTTTCAGTCTGAAGAGGGTGGAAGTACAAAAAATTCAAACTTATGGTGGAATTTGCTTAAGCTGCTCTTCCCTCATATGCCACTTATTAGCTTTTACCAGAATTTACCACTGTTTAATTTCATTTAACGAGTGGTTTTGGTAAGGCCTGGAAGACAGAAGTCATCTGTATTCTCTGTGAAAATCAGTATTGTACCTGCATTGACTTATTGCTCCTTCTGCTCCCTCTGCTTTTTATATGAAGTAATTTCAAATACTTAATGTCAGACTATGTGAATGTCTTCTCAAACCCTTGGTTATTCTCTGAACCCCTTCAGTTTTGCAATAACCTTTCTTAGATAAAGTGACCAGAACAATATTTGAGGCACTAACAAAATCACTGATGTATTAAAAGATATGAAAAAAACTTGATTATATATTTTATTCTTTTATCATCCTAACATTTCTTTGTTTTATGATTTCTTTACACATTGTAAAGAAGTTTTCCCTGAACTGTTCACAGTTATATTTGTGTCCCTTTCTTGTGTTGATTTTTATGACTCGAGAATTCTAATTGGTGTAAAATGGATTTAAATTTTTGTCTCTCTTATTCTGCATTTCTGGACTTGCAGTTTTCACTTCCATTGTGTGGCCTTTCCCTGTAAAATGAGTCTATGATATAAAAACATTTCTTGAGATTACTGAGATTACATCAAAACATTTGGTAGAAACCAGGTCTGGCAGAAATGCTGGCCAGATTGCATAGTTTCTAGCCAGCTCTTTTGGCTGCGACAGTGCCAGGTTAGTGAGCTGCCATGTAGCTCTTCCCAGACTTTTCAGGCTGTTTTGATCCTGTGAACCTTTGCTTTGGGAGACTGGATGTTGCAAGTTCCACTCTCCCAAGTCACCCAGTTTGGCTGTCCCAGATGCAAGCTGAGCTGACAGCTCCCTTATGGACCTGCATCTTATGCTGCCATATGGTAGAGAGTAGCTGCTGGGCTGCCTGACACTGAACACGCCATCTTACAGTGTGTCTGGCAAGCAATATTCCAATGCTGGTAATTCACTCCTCCTTTCTCTCCCACATCCACAGTAAATTGCAGACAGATTTCTACGGGATATTTTGAAGAAAGAGAGACCAACCACTTCTAAGTGATAAACAATTAGCCCTTTTTTAAAAAGTAGGTCTTTGACATCACTGCAGTACACATATTCAGTTGTTGTGAGGATGTACTGTTTGAAAATGTTTTCATTGGCCTGTTTTGGGTCTGGAGTAAAAAAATATTTGCAAACAGTTTAAATAACCACTTGCACGGCTCCCTTATTTCTGTAAAGAGAATGTGTTTTTCTTGGTTAATGAAAATTAGATTTTTGATAAACCTGTGAATCTTCCACATAATTTCTGGAGGCTCAGTCTGGAAGATCGCCTGCTTCTCTTTCGTGTTGTGTTTCATGCACAAAAAAATCTAAGCTTATCTAAACTATTTTACCAGTTGTACCTTCATTTATCGTGATACGTGAGATTATCTTATTTCTCTTAATTAACCATGTAAGTGTTTGCTAGGCTCATATGTCATATTGACATGTTGTGTGTCACATATAATTCCATAAATCTATGGCCTATTTGTGCAGTGTTTAAAATCTAGAACACTGTATTCATTATTTCCCAGTCTTCTGAAACAGTGGCAGTTCAGTATTAAAGTTGAGTGAATTATGACATTACTCTGATGTGGAAGGATGGTGAAGGAACATCTTGCAGTTTTAAGGATGAAAAAGATAATTGCACAAAACGTTTGGAAGGCAGAGGACTGCTGAGACTCTTGAAACATAGTTTGGAAGACAGGGCTTTCAAGCTAAATGGCAGAGCAAATAAAAGGTTTACTTAGGAAAAATGCTCTAAGTAATATTTGTGAGCCTTATGGGAATAATCACACTGGACTTTAACTATTTGTGAATGAATATTTTGGTAGGTTTCTTACTTATTGAAAAGGTATTTTATGTATTTCATTGCATAAAAGGTTATGGTATTCCTGATAAACATTTACCAAGGAGGAATGGGGTGTGTCATCTAAAAAAAAATGTAAGGAAATGGACCAGCTGCTGATTTCTCTCTTGCTAAGGCAGGAAGGCATTATGGAAATGCATCAGTCCTAGCAGATTTGTGAAAATATCCCAAAGTATTCAAATACTCTTTAGAGCCATTTGATGTTTATCTTACCTGAATTCTATAACTCTAGACTTAGAATTCATAGTTTCAAAGGGATAATGTCAAAAATTATGTAATTTTTCAGGCAAAATGGTGGGATTTTTGGTAGTAATTTAATCTCAGGAATGGAAATGTCAATTTTATTTAAGTCAATTCTTTTTGACCTCCCATCTCCCTGCGACTTCACACTGTCAGGTTATAAAATTCAGCGTGATACATTGTGCTAGCAGCAATCATTAATTTAATAAACAAGAAATTGATCAAATATGTTTAATTGGGGCACACTTCAAGGAAACCTCATAGATTTGCTGCATAACTGATGTTAGTGTGATTCTAGACTAAATTTAGATGAATGTAATTAACACCACTGTCATATTTTCCGCAATTGATTTTCTAGGGTTTTGACCTGAAAAAATAAAAAATAAAAGGCAGGCAAGGAATCTGTTGCATTTCATATTACCTTGACAATCGGGTCTAACAGTTTAAATGTCAAATAGTTGTGTGATAGGTCTTATTATCCTTCAAACTTCACATATTTTAATGTAATTGAATTTTTGGAGATAAATGTCTTGGGTTACATATAGCACAAAGCATAACATAATGCAAATTCATAAAGGATCTTTTGTAATTGCTTATCACACATGGCTATGTATGATGGATAGAAACAATAAAAGAATAAATGAAAAATATTTAAGCCAAACAATGTTATCAAAATAGCACTTGGCTGAATGTTGATTTTTTTATTTTTTTTTTTTCTTGCAACATGTCCAGACCTGAACACTCAGAAAACATCAATCTCTTGGGAATGCATTCAGAACTGTGGGATAGGATTGATAAAGAGCTTACTTTCCACAGATTTAAGATCAATAGTGAGGACTTTAGGAAAGACAACTACTGGCAGAAGCATAAGTGTAAGGTGCTCTTTTGAGTGCCTGGAGCAAGGTCATCATATTTAGCAAGTGAATTCTTACTTTACATCTTGGTTTTTATTAAGTCATTTTAAAGAGAGCAGTTACAAAGTATCTCTTTAAGTTAATGCAAATGCATAATCTAGAAATAATATAGTTTAAGAATCAGGCAAATCATAGGAAACTGACTTGGAAAAACCTACATATAAAACAAGAATTTAAGATTTGCCTTTCAGAATCAAATTTCAGTCTGTACTTCTGGGTAGCTGCCCAGATATGGCTGTATGTGGCTGGACTGTAATAAATCTTCATTTGTTCCTGAAACCTAAACCATACAGATTAAAGTGTAATTAAAAAATTTATGTCTCCTCATGTTTTAATCCCTTTGTGACCTAAGCTTTCTAGCATCAGTGCTTCACAAAATACCCTGTTCTGTATGGATGAATGAGGAGTTCCCCACTTTCTAGGCTCTGCAGCAACAGACTCTAGAATAATCTGAATTGTTGGCTATTTCACCTCATCAAACCTAGTGTTGAGGAATCCTTTTTTCTCTTTAAAGATAACCTGGAAATTAGGAGGTCAAAATAGGCTCCAACAGCCATACACAAGCAGGGAAACTCATCCATGTGCAGGAGAGGTATCAACCCAAACTGGCAGAAACCTCAGTAAAACAAATAGCTCCTACACTGTACTTTCTTTTCCTTAGCACTGAACTGTCAAGGAATTTTCATTATCTTTATCAAAGTGTCTGCCCATTTTGATAAGATCAGACTGTTCTGAAAATACTGCTTATCATTTCTAATATTTAGTTCAGTTCTCTGATATTTGCTGCTGTGTACAGGAATGGAAAAGATCTTCTGCAGCCCTTTTTGAGAAGGGTGCTTTTGTACTTGGTTGATGTGTTTGTTTAATGAGTAGCACAAAGCTCCCTTGGGTCCTCCACAGAGGCAGATTCAAGACAGGACAATTGACTGAGAAACCTGCTCAAGGACCTGCTTTTTAGACTGTTATATGTTGAAGTGTCACTAGGCTCAGCACTGCAGCCAGACATCTGCTCTGGTCAGTGTGCATTTGTTTTGAAGAGTTCTGTGAGTGATTTACCTATCACAGTGGTAAAAGGCTTTTAAAAAGGTAGAAAGAGAATTGTATTCCAACTGTAATTGTCGTTCTGCCTATAACTCTGGGTGAATGGATGTATTCTCAGCCATGTAAATCTGGAGACACTGCTGCTGATCTGTTCTCATGATTTATTAATTTTTTCTTGTATTGAAATGAGGAAATGGGTGGTGAGAACTGCAATGGATTTTCACACTGCTGAGAAGATCTCTCCATTTCCACAGAACAGTGTAGGTGGAAAAGGACCTTCAGACACGTCTAGTCCAAACTCTTGCTCAAAGCAGGGCCAGGTTTTGTCGAGCCAGGATTTGGGTGCCTACTAGATGGAACCTGCACTGCCTTTCTAAGCAATACGTTCCCAGCATTTGACCATGCTCATTGTGAAAATGTTTTCTCATAACATAAATCAAAATTTATTGTGTTGTAACTTATGTCCATTGTCTCTCATCCTGATGAAGTGCACTTCTGTGATGAGTCTGGAACCATCTTTTGTATACCTCTCACTGGTTAGTTGAAGAAGGAAATGAGATCTCCCCGTAGCCTGTTCTTAAGACTGCACAAACCCATCAGTCCCACCCTCTCCTTGTATATCACATTAGATTCCCTAATCATCTTGATGACCTGCCACTAGGCTTACTGCTGTAGTAGGAAGGCCAAAACTGAACACATGCAGATGCAGTTTCATGCATGCTAAATAGAAGGAAACAGTAATTTTCCCTTACCATCTGGCCAAAGCCTTGGTTGCAGAATATACGGTTGGCCACCTTTGCCACAGTGGCATGCTGCCAGCTCATGTTCAATTTATTGTCTTTTTCTGAAAAATGCCTGAATTCTCTGTCTGTCCTGTTGCATGGGATTATTTAGACCTTAGTGCAGGACTCTGCATTTACTTTTGCTGGACTTCATAAGCGTCCTGTCAGCCTGTCTCTCCACTCTTTTGAGGTTCCTGTGAATGTCAGTCCTGCCTACCCTCTGCCACACTGAGCACTCCCTCAGGCTGGTGTCATCCCTGAAATTGCTCAGGGTGCATTCTGTCCTAGTGTCCCCTTGGTTCTAAAGACATGATACAGTGTCCGACTCAGGGGTGACCACTAAATGCCACCAGAAAGAGATCGTCTTCCAAGACCTGACACTCTTGAGAAAACTCCTGGGCTAATAGCATGAGTAGTGTGCCAATATACCCATGGTTTGAATGAGTTCTATGCTCCTTTGGTGTTATTTAGCTCAGCTTTGGTTTTTTCCAGTAGTAATGAAAGTATGCATTTTGTATTAAAGTCCTACTACCTCCAGTTTTCTAAATGCATTAATTGCATTGACAGATATTTAGTATCATAGGTCAAAATGATAAAAGAGTTGTCAATTCTGACTCAAAGATGCAGTGTATCTTTTAATAAATGTTCAGTGTCTGTCTGTGGAAAAACTCAAGGCAATATTCCATATGGCAGACTAATATGCTGACACGGACCCCTTGTGAATGTTTATAGCAGCAAGTTTTTTATAGTTTGGGGGTGTGTGTGTGTGTATTTCTTTTTCTCTTGTTTTCTGGCATTGTAAGTTGTCTAACTTACCTGTCTAGAACCTGTCATGTTAAGGTTCACCTAATATTGTCACCTAATATTGGGGACCCGTGTCACTGTGGTTTCCAATTTCTGCAGACATCCTTAGCATTAGTAAGTGGTGTTCCTAAAATAGTGAAACCATGTTCACCTGCTGTCACCTGGCTCCACTTCTTGTGCCTTATATCCTGGGGTATAAGAACTCACTTCTCCTTCCGATCTTGGTTGTAAATACTAGTTGTTCTCTCCTCTGAGAACTCCAAGCTTTCTTTAAATAAGGGTGAGTGTAAAGTGATGGATCTTTCAGAATGATTGTCAGTTGCTAGATCTTAAATGAGAAATATAGTTATGATCATAACTGGTTCATATTAGCTTATTAGCTAAGATGAAGATTTATTCTTATATCCAATATTTTTTTCTTTGGCCCCAATATTCTAAAAGTAGGGAAGAAAAGGGTTTGAATATTATAATTTTGGTTTATCGATTATCAACATGCATTAGCTGATAAGGGAAACCGAAACCCCAGTATACTATTCTGCCTTCTTGTTGCTTAATATGGGAAAAGTCTCATTTCCTTCCATTTTTGATGCAATATAGTTATTGTTATTCTTTAACCACAAGGCAATTTCTCTCCTTTCCCCTGTTCTTTTGAAGACTCTGCTTTTTCAAGGCAAGTGACTGCTCTTTTAGTTTCTGCTCTTTGCAGTTTCTTTGCTAAACAACAGATCTCAAGATATTTAAATCTCTGACCATTTTTAATGCATAACGTTAAAGAAAATGAACTGTTAGACCCCTTCCACCTAGCTGCTCATGTTTGAATTAGTTTGACTATCTGCATTCTAAGAGCAAATCTGGTAATTCTTTTCTATGCTTTTTCCACTGCTCTTTTTAATTCTACTGCTTTGGGCCATGTTAAATTTGGAATCATTGAAATCTCTCATTATTAACAGAACATTCATTCTCTTGGTATGTCCTCTAGGACATTTCTAAATGGGCAATATTCTGTTAGCCTTTTAGGCTGTCACATATACAATTATAGTATCATACAACTGTAATATCATATTGCCTTTTACTATCATGAAATATTTTATAGTAATATGTTGGTTTTGATACGTATGACTTTTACAATCCTTTGCAGGTCTTCTGAGGTTTTATCTTCTGGTTTCTGAGACTGCTGCAAACTGCTTAAGACAGGGTAAGTTTAACATTTTATATGTCTAGGAAAATTGATTTGTTTGTTCTCTTTTATCTTATATGTGAAAATAACATCGGCCTAGAGTTTCAATATATTGCTGCCAATCCTCATTTTCTGTATTGAACTGTTCATTTTTCCTACAAAATGCTACTCTTTTTTTTTTTTTTTTTGGCAATTTTTATTAGAGCAACTTTTAGTTTAAAAAAGCAACTTGTACTTACATTGATGAAAGAATTTCCTGCTCTGCTTCAAGAACATGAAAAATACAGTAGGGGAAAAGCTCTATGTAATTAAACAGCAAATGAAGATGCAATGTAGAATGTCTCCCTTATGTGTTCCTCTTGTTTCCTTTCCTAAGACACTATCTATCTGTTAACAGTGTGGAATGTTTTGCTCTGGGTGCCACAGGGCAGTCAGCCAGTGTGCCTTTGGAGGAGGTATGCTTGAAATAATTTGTGTAATGACCATTTTCCATCCCTGATTGCATTTTGGAGGAGTCAGCATGTAATTAACTTGCTTGAAAAATTATTGCTCCTGTAGATTCTTTGGCAAAGCTATTAATATTTTGGTGGTTTATATGTATTTTGTTTGTCTTTTTTTTTTTTTTCTAGCACAAATAGAAACTTGCTATGTGGGGCTAATAAATATATTTATCTTCTCTTTTGCAAAAGTCATTGAGATTTTAGCTTCTCTGGAACAGTTCATGTTTTCTTTCTATTCTGAGTACAACGCATCAGTTTGCTTGGAGCTATGAATGTCCATATGAATGTTCTATTTTATAGGACAATATCAAACATGAGCTGTGCGATGTGCTGCCTTTAGGTCTGCCAAATGGTAGGCTCTAGAGCAGATAAACAATTAACAAAGATCCCAGTCTGGTGGCTAAATGCAGTCCTGCGAACAACAGCAGCTGAGACTCAAATACAGCTAATGGTCTCGAGGCAGCAGCTAAAGACCAAGAGCACCAAAAAGAACTTTGTGCAATAAGATATGAACCATTATTTGCATGCAAAACTTGGTATACCATTTCCTTGTTTATCCAAAATTATCAATAAAATAACGATTTTCAGTAGAGATGTGATTTAGGAGTCTGTCCAGATTAGACTCTTCTCTGAATGTGGGAGACTGAGATGTTGGCTTTGGCCAGGCAAATTTCATGACATTTCAATTTTCCAACAAATGAAGTGTTTGTACCTGTTTTATAGTAGGGGCTGGAGACAGACCACAGTTGTCACCATGACCAGTGTCAGCTCTGCGGGCCTTCTTTCACACCCTGGTCCAATCGAATTGATTACACAAATCTTATGTGATTTAAGGAAATCTCTTTGGCACAGCACTAATAGCTTTGTTGACAAAGCACAAGCTTAAACCTCTATGAGCCCTTCTCTGTCTCATTCCACTGCAGATCTCAGCTGGCCTGTTTAGTTCTCCACCATAAAATAGAGGCATAAAAAAATTCTCTTGCAGAGATGGACTAATCCTGTTGGAGAGCTGACACCTACTGATGCCAGCAGCATGTCTTTTCATTTCTCCAAAAGTGATTTATAAGAACCCTCTAAAACTTCAATTTAACCCTTCCATTATTAACATGTCTTCTGCTCCCAGTCTCTGCTGATTCTCTTCAGCAAATCTTTTGGGTTTCTTTATTCCTTATAAATAAGTAGGACCACTTTAAATATTGCAAGTTTACCTGATTTTCGCTGAGTTTTTCGATGTTCAGTCTTGCTTTGTATCTTCAGCTTATAGACATAATTCTTCAAATGAAGGTCTGGACAAAAGGTCCCCAAACTTTGTAAAATGACATTTCAAACCTTAGCAGTGCTTACTTCTGCATGTTTACTTTTGACACAAATTATTTCTTTCATTAATTTCCAATACTTATAGGCATCAATAATTTTATTTGCACTAGGGTTAAGGGGAAAAGAGTTTCCAAAAATTATACAAATTGAGGGCTACTTTCAGGTATGCCAGATGTACCCTATCTGGAACTCCAGAGAAGTACGGCAGAACCATCACTTTTGTTTTAAGGTAGACACATAACTAAAGAGGAGAGCTATTTTGGTATTTGTCTAAGATTTTTTTTCAGTAGGACCTAATACAGTCAGGCACCAGACTACACTTGCATTTCCAATGAAATTGAGTTCCTGTGTCACTGAGCCATTTTTTATAATTCTAATGCAATTTTTTGGTGTATATTTTATCTGGTCATAGATAATATATACTGCCCAAATATGGTAAAAAACCCTCAACTCATATTTATTATTTATTAGAAGGAAAGATTTAGCTCTTTAAGTGCTAAGTATTGAAAAGGACCAAGTCTAAGACAAAGCCAGCCTGTGGTTTAGCAGCTTGTTGGGGAAAATCTTTAAAAGTTATTTATGCTTTTTATTGCTCTACTCAGCAGTTTTTGAGGGTTAAATGTTTTGGTGATTTACGTGCAATAAACCTGGGCTTTTTTCCAGGGTGTCCCAAAGGCCTTTTTAGTGACCTTGGGCAAGTTCATGGCAAATAAATAATGGGATTTAACCTAATTTCCTCTTACAAAGGAAAGCAGTGTGGCTATATGTATAAATGTTTGAGATACTGCAATAAAAGGGTCCTGTCGACCACAAAACAGCATTGTTTATTGGAGTGGATAAAAGACTGAATGATGAAGATGCTAACTTTATCTACTCAATCTGCATACTTGTTAGTGTGACATAAACACAACACTTCCCATCAAATACACTCTCCTGATATGAATCAAGCTCTTTTATTACAGTGTTCTACACTATTCATCAATCTGCCTTCCTGGCCTTGACTGCCAAATACAAAATGCTTGCTGATTTTCAGGGATGTCACTTGTCAGCAATCTGCTCTTGGGTTAGAGTAATAGGCTATCAGCAAAACACACACAAAATAATCACAAGCACTTATAACTGAATTCTGGCTATATACTTTGTACCAGAAGTGCAATTCTGGTGCTTACTTCTGCAATCAATGGGGTTGCAGTAGGTATATGCACAGAATTTGGACCTTTATTCATTATTACAAATTAACTGAAATGTTCCTAGTGAATCACTATGTAACAGTTTCACTATCAGACCTGGGAGGATCTATTGCACTTGATGATTTTACTCCATCCTTGTACACTGCATGATATGCATCTTTTCTTCTTTCTCTGTTTAAATTGTTTTTTCTTGGTTTAAATTTGTATTGGCAGTCCATACCAATACAGGGTGTCTTCATTGCTGAGAAAGTATAGATTAGCATGGACTTGGATTCTAGACGATCAGTAAACCCAATTGAAGAGAATAATCAATCCAGTTGTCAAACATTTTTAACAGTAAAGCTCAAGATAGGCAGTTTGAGGATTTTAGTACTGGGACTGACACTCCTTGATACTCTGGAAAAAAATATTTTTTCTTTTGTAAAGTTCTATCTGAAAATAAAACTGAAATCTCTGTTTTATTGGCTTGGTTACTGTCATTCTAGGTTAATTAACCCACATGTCAGTCCCATGATCTGTTAAGGGATTATGTCCGGTGCTGTATGGCAAGTGTTGAGCAATCAGTCACTTTCACCTTGTGAAAAATCACAAAAAGTGTGTTATGCGTTGGAGGTGAAAAAAATCAAGGTTTGAAGTACACAAGCAGCTGTAAACATTACACTTTTCTAGGTGTTTTGTGATGATAGGAAACCTGGTGCACTGTGAGATTGTTGGCTACAAGGGTACACTACTGTGGAAGATCTATTTATGTTTATTGCAGACACATTTAATTGGATACATGGAAAAAATCAGAGATGTTGAACAAATGTGAGAATCATTGTGCATTGTGTGCTAAAATTAAAGGATGATCTTTTGTTCTTGGGACCTAGAAGATGCCTAAATAATTTCAGAATTTCCCAGTGGTTGATTGCAGACACAAATTGCTGACACTCCCTATGGCTGTTTTACTCGGAGGAAAATATTAACTTTCCTATCTTTAATGTTGTGAACGTGATTGGTTGAAAAAGATGTTTATTGTTATTATTATGTATGTAGCAAAATGGGACTGTAGCCTCTGTTGGAGGGTATGCAGCAGGAAAACACTAGGAAGAAAGAAAATGAATTACTAGGAAAGAAAGGATAAGACTTAATTTAGGGGCTTTAAATCCCATTTTTTTCATATGCCCTTGTTCTCATTTGCCATCTTAAGTCCATGCAAGTACAATAACTTCTTGACGAAGTATTTTGTTTAGGATTTCAGGGACCACAGAGACCGAACAGTACACCCCACTATGTGTTCAGCTCCAAGGCTGGTCTATAACCACACTAGAGGCAGCAATATTGCTGCTATGAAAAGGCATTTCCAAGGAAGCCTTGTGGTTGAAATATTAATTTTTTTTTAAAATAACCTATTCTGGAGGAAAGACTTGAAATCTTAATATTTAACAGTTAATGCTAATCATCAATTAATTGTTCTGTCTGACAACTCCATCTTCAGAATTTCACATTAGTAATGGTCAGTTTAAAAATCTGAGATGTAATTGTCCTCTAACTCGAGTGTGTTAAAATGTCCTCTATTTCTCAGTGCGAAGTTGGGGCGATACTGGAAGATAGCAGTGGGGGGAACACAATGATAAATCTGTATTTATGTTTTCATTCCATTCCTGCTTTAGATTGTTTACGTGGTCTCATTATGTGTGGCTCCATGATCCATTTTCATTTGAAAAATATCCAAGATTTCAACCTGGATTGCATTTGGTCTGTCTCCCTGCTTTTTTGATAATAGAATTTAAAGGAATGGGCTTGGAAACACTTACATTACTGTTGTTTCAGTTTTCAATATGCAAGATGATAATTCTCTGTATCTCAATCTCCAGTCTGCAAAATGGGCATCATAATATCTGTTTTATACAGCAGGCTATATAGGTTACCTAATGAACTATTTCTGCTTTTGGATAGAAGTGTTATCTGTACGATAACTGCAGAAATATTGTAGACTAACTGCAGTCTTCCATTACAGACTGAGAATTGACCCCCCCCAAAATGAAAGAAAGACTAGCTTAGAATTTCAAACATCTCTTGAAATGTAAGGGCACAGATGCCCAATTTTCAGAAAAAAGCTGGTGATAAAGCTGTACAGCATCAAACTTATCTTGGTACACTTGGAAAATTATTTTCTGATATTAGTTTGAAAAAAGCCTGAGATAATTGTGTTAGAATCATAGAATCATATGAGATTGGAAGGGACCTCTGGAGGTGATCTAGTCAAACCCCCCTGCCAGAGTGGGTCTACCTAGAGCACGTTGCACAGGAATTTGTCCAGGTGGGTTTTGAATGCCTCCAGAGAAGGAGACTCCATCACCTCTCTGGGCAGCCTGTTCCAGTGCTCTACCACTCTCACAGGAAAGAAGTTCCTCCTCATGTTTAGGTGGAACTTCTTATACTCAAGTTTGTGCCTGTTTCCTCTTGTCCTGTCACTGGGCACCACTGAGAAAAGCCTGGCCCCATCCTCCTGCCACCCTCCCTTTAATGCTTATAAGCATTGATCAGATCCCCCCTAAGTCTTCTCAAGACTAAAAAGACCCAAGTCCCTCCCCCATGCTCCAGATCCTTAATCAGCTTTGTGGCCCTTTGTTGTACCCTCCCCAGAAGTTCCCTGTCCTTCTTGAACTGGGGAGCCCAGAACTGGACACAGTACTCCAGATGGGGCCTCTTCAGTGCAGAGGAGAGGGGCAGGACCTACTTCAACCTGCTGACCACATTCTTCTTAATGCAGCACAGGATGCCATTGGCCTTCTTGGCCACAAGGGCACATTGCTGGCTCATGGTCATCCTGTTCACAAGAACTCCTAGGTCTTTCTGCTCAGAGCTGCTCTCCAGCAGGTCAGCCCCCAACCTGTACTGGTGCAGGGGGTTATTTCTCCCCAGGTGCAGCACCCTACACTTGTCCTTGTTAAACTTCATTAGGTTTCTCTCAGCCCAACAATCCAGCCTGTCCAGGTCTCTCTGAATGGCAGCACAACCTTCTGGGGTGTCATCCACCCCTCCTAGTTTTGTGTCATTAGCAAACTTGCTGAGGGTACATTCCATCCCTTCATCCAGGTCATTTATATATTGAAGAGGACTGGACCCAGTATTGACCCCTGGGGAACACCACTTGTTACAGACTTCCAGCTGGATTCTGTGCCCCTAATTCCAACCCTCTGAGTTCTGTTTTTTAGCCAGTTTTCAGTCCACTTAACTGTCCATTCATCTAGCCCACACTTCCTAAGCTTAGCTATGAGGATGCTGTGAGAGACAGTGTCAAAAGCCTTGCTGAAGTCAAGGTAGACAACATCCACCACCCTCTTCTCATCTGTCTAACCAGTCGTGATATTATAGAAAGCTATCAAGTTAGTCTGACGACTTCCCCTTGGTAAATCCATGTTGACTACTCCTGATA
>BJBW01004508.1:96677-113273 GCA_004320125.1 Scolopax mira | reverse complement strand
TTGAAGGCTGCTGAGATGAGCAGAAGCTCACCCTGCCATTTCCTTGGATTTGTTTTATAAACAGAAGCAAGGAAGCTGAAATACTCAGTTGGGGGTTGTGAACAGCAGTGAAGTGTGTGTGGTTTTTGGACCCTTTCCTCTCAATATCCCTGGGTGTCGCTGCCCACAGCTCCCCTGTGTTTCCCCCGTGTTTTCTGTGTGGGAAAAACCTCTGCTACAAAAGTTGCTCCTGACCTTTCAGTGTGAATTCCTAAATGAAAGGCCACAGATAAGGCTGTTTGAAAGCAGAGCAGAGGCCTGTGGTCAGCTGAGTTACGGAGAAATCCTCCTTCTCCCCTTTTGTCTCATCTTCCTCCTCGTTTCTGGGCCGTGGCGTCCGAGCTCTGGCCACAGCTCTGCCCTCTCCTCCCCCCGAGCGCTCCAGCTTATCAATACTGCTTTTAATTAACTTCATCCCTTTAATCACTTTTCCTAGCTAATTTGTTGATTGCAGAGCGGGAGGGGATTTGTAGCTCATTGATTTAGGAGTGTGGGGATTTGGGGAGGGTGTAAGGGGATTTTTAATCGTTGTGGTAACACAGTGCGGGCGTTAATTGGCTATAATCTGGTGGAAAGGTGTGTGGGGACCCCTTCCCTGACACCCTGTGGCTGCAGAGGGGGGGTCTGGACATCCCACTGGGAGGGAAGGGAGGTGGGTGCACCCTCCGTGATGGCTCTCTGCTCTCCTGGTCCTCTCCCGCAGGCAAGTCGGAGGTGGAGCAGTGGTCGGACATGTACACGGTGACCAGCCAGCTGGTGCTGAAGGTGGGACGGGAGGACGACGGGGTCCCCGTCATCTGCCTGGTGGATCACCCCGCGGTCAAAGACCTGCAGACGCAGCGTTACCTGGAAGTCATGTGTGAGTAGCACAACTTTTCCTTCTCTTGATGTGGAAAACGGCTCGCTTAAGACTTCAGGAACTAGTCCCCGTGGGATAAAATCGCAGCATAGATGGGGTTTATGTCTCGTTATTTAAAAATGGAAATCAAAATGTTGGGCACCACTTCACGGGTTAAGCCACGATGTTTTCTGCGCCGCAATAAATACCTGCCTTCGTTCTCTCAAGACATAACTTTCTGTACATAGAGTTTGCACCATCAAAGGTTCCTGGCTGGGCTTTGTCGTTGTCAGAACAGATTAAATCCCAGTATTTTTCTTTCAGCAGCCTACTTACCTCTTTGAACAGTGCTTCTCTCCTGCCACATCAAAGGGACCGGCCACCACTGCGAGTTTCCTGGCGAAAGTTGAGTTGGTGCTGTGCCAGAGAAACCCAGTGCTGCGCGTTGTGAACCCAGCGCCAACTGGTTTCTGAATCCTGAATTCTGTGGGCTCTGTAGTCACAGGGCCAACCTGTTTTCTCTAATGCTCCTCAAGCGTTCGGTGTGAATCCTGCATTTCCCCTCGTTTAGGAACCGCTCTGCTGTGTGTGATGTTAAGGAGGTTTAGGAGCAGGTCCCTGGAAATCCCTGCGGTCCCGGCCGTGGACCTTCCACTGGTGGAGCTGCCGGCGCTGCTGCAGACACACGCCTCTACCCCAAAAAGGGCTCCAGAAGCCACCTCAGCCAGTCCTTGCAGGAACCCGGGTGCCCGGACCATTCGAAGGGCTTGCTTTTGTAGCTTCACTTCTAGTAGAACACTGCGGGAAGAAAGGGAAGGGGAAGTTCTGTGTTAATTTCTTTCATCTGCTT
Organism: Scolopax mira; assembly: GCA_004320125.1. Classification (NCBI taxonomy): domain Eukaryota; kingdom Metazoa; phylum Chordata; class Aves; order Charadriiformes; family Scolopacidae; genus Scolopax; species Scolopax mira. Next base: position 111,546 of record BJBW01004508.1, on the reverse strand, counting down.
CATTATGTAGTTTCATTATGAACATCTTGGTTACAATTCTCCTATCTCCGAAACTAGCGGGAAGCAATGTTCCTGTAATGAGGAAAACAGAACTGATCAGATACTACCTCAATTGGCAGATAGCAGATTTCTGACGACTCTGCTAATGTGTAATTCATTTATGCAAACTTAATGTCCATTAACATTTCTTGTAGAGCTCCATTAGCTTTAATAATACATTAGCACCTTTGTGAGGCTTGATCAAATACTTAACGGTGAAAAAAAATAATAATCCAATCTCCCCTGTTACGGGAGGTGCCGGAATCATGCTGGGTCCCTTCCCTTGGCTGGAAGGACGTGGGGTTATCTTCAGGCTTCCTTTCAGAAGCTCCTCTGAAACCCTTGTCGTTGGATGGGATGGGAGAGGGCTGCTGTTAAAAATTTAACGTTTTTTACATTCTTCCTCAACTAAATCCCTTCTTGGCTGCTTTTGGTGGCAGCCCTTAAGGGTTCCCCACGCAGCGAGGGCAGAGCACAGGTAACTTTGTCTGTCCTGTGTGAAACCCCCCACTCACGTGGGGGAGGCTGGTGGTGGGTCCCTCACACAGGGTTGTGTCCGTAGCTCTGATGGCAGCGTCCCCTCAGGGTTGCTCAGGAGATGTTTGTTGGAACGGAGCAAGGGCAGAGCCTCCTCAGAGTGGGACCAGGAGGAGAAGGGGCTTTCAGACCGGTTTGGGTTCATGTTCTGTTCTGAATTAAACTCTGAGCTAGTTAAAAGTAATTATGAGTCCGTCCGGGTCCGTCAGTGGGCAGCAGCAGATGGCTGGAGGGAGGAGCACCAGCAGAAGAACATCACAATCGTGCATCACAACCTTGCGGCTCCCAGCAATGAGCAGCTTGGGGACTCCACGTGCAGGAGCACGTCCAGACATTTGCATTTGGTACCTGCTGTTGGACCTGAACCCAGGGCAGGAAAGGCACCTGCACAGCAAACTTTTACCCTTGAGCTTTTCCTGCTTCAGGCTGAGGGCTGGTGAGAGAGCAGGAGGAAGATCCTCTCGTCTTTGCAGCTGGATGTCTCCGCAGAGCTCCTGTGGATGTGGGCTCGGCCTCTTGGGGATCTTAACTCCTCCAATCAGGCCTAATTGCTCTGGTCTGAGCTGCTTTTAGGTGGGGGGTTTGTAGTAGAGGAAGGGCCTCCTCCCAACTGCTGTGTGGGCTCTTCCACTGCCCGTGGTGGTACCTTCCAGGAGCATCATCTGCTGCATCTCCAGAGCGGGGCCATCAGCGCTCGCTGCTCCTGCTGCTGCTTCTGCCTCAGCCAGAGACACGTCACTCCACATCAGTTCTCTGTGCCTGGCTCAAATCTCTGCTCTCGGGCCTCTCCCCCTCAGTCCTGCCCGTTCCCACCAAGGCCACAGCGCATCCACAGCTTGGGAACATCAGCGAGGCTCTGGGAGATGTTTTTCTCAGCAGACGTTGTATTTCTCTGCACTTAATGTATCCAACTGGAGCATGAAATGCATGGGGGAAGGACAAGAGATGATGGATGGAGCCTTCTCAGATAATGAGGTATTTTTTGTCTGACTACATTTCAGAGTGGAGATATTTTTTGTAAGATGCAACTCAGAAGTTTGTTGGTTTGTTGGTTGTGGTTTTTTTAAGGAAAAAAACCAAAACAAAACCAAGCAGAAAACTGCATAATTTGGAAAGTGGGGAAAGAAGGCAGGGGACATGCTTGTCCTCGCAGGAAACTATTCAAAATGCAAACTGCAAAGGGGAACAGCCCCTGAGCCGTGGGTTTGTGCCCTTTGGGGGGACAAAACGGCACCTGGAAAGGAGATGCACTTCTCTTGAAAGGAGAAGAGGCTTTTTCCAAGGCTGCTCTGTCCCCAGGTCCAGCCCTTTCCCGGGAGGAATCTGCTGCTGCTGCTCCATGGACAGTGCTTGGGGTGGCTCTGGTGGCTGTCCCTGGGCAAGGAGAGCCGGGGCACGTGTCCAGGGTGGCTGGGGCAGAGAGGAGGAGGAGGAAGGGAGGTGTTCTCCCCCCAGGGCTCCTTCGTTCTCCCTTTAAAACATTTACCTTTTCTCTTTTTAAGGTGATTTGCTTAAAGCTAGGGATGTCAGATGTCTTTGGGTAAATGAGGACCTTAAGTGTCATTGACAATCTGGAGTGTTTGTACTTCAGCTCGTTTGGAGGTGTTGCCTAAAGTGCATGTTTATTTTATTGAAATGTCCTCCTCTGCTAAAAAGAGAAAGAAAGGTGCAGAATCTGAAGTCTGCAAAGTGACTTATTTCACTGTTAAAAACAATTCCTTGGAACGTTTTGTTCTGTGTCACAGTTCAAAGAGAATTGCGGGGGGGTTGAGTTGTTCCCGTTTCTCCAGAACTTGGGGAAGACGTTTGGAAGGGGCTGTTGGCCTCCTCTCCCCCCTGGGGCATCCCGGGTTCCCCAGCCGGGGGGGAGGGAGCAGGCAGGGCTCTGGGAGGGGGGCAGAGCAGTTCCAGGGGCTCCTCCTAAAGCAGAGCCTGGCAGCACCGTGTTCCTCAGCTGAGGTTCATGCTGCCTCCTTGGCTGCTCCCAAGCATCCCGTCTCTGATGGAGAGGGAGGACCACGTCTCCTGCTCCCCCTCTTCTGCGAGGGGTGGGGGGGGGGATTCTGCTACTGCCAGATAATAGGGATACAGCATTACCTGACACGTTTTCAGTGCCCACTCATCGCTTGTTACTGCACCTTGAGCTAAACCTGGGCAAGAAATAGGGAGGTGATGGGGCAGGTACGGGGGGAGGGGGTGTTTTGCTGAGCTCAACAGAATGGGGAGCGAGACTGATTCCTGCTGCGCGTCGCCTCGTGCTGCCCGAGGAATGAGCTGTTTGTTCATATATAACGTGGCACAGCCCGGCCCTCTGCGGAGATAAATCTTCCCACAGAAACACAGGGCCTGTTACTGGAAAGAAATCTCAGCAGACGAGCACCCTGTGATGCACCCGGGACCCTCCCGGGTCTGAGGAACGGTGCCGGGGGCTCCCAGGGACGGTGACGCCTTCACGCTTGATTAATGGCCATGCCCACGGGTGGCCACAGGCCCCTGCGACGGGTGGCCACGGGCCCCTGTGTGGGGTTTGGTCTGAAAACACCCCCCTAACAGGGGCCGGGGCTGCCTTCTCTTTGCCATTGGGAGTCCAATCAGGGGTGGAAGGGCCAGCGCGTCGAGTGTAATTTTAGAAAGGAAATGAAGCAACAAAACGCATTAAAATATCATTAAGGAGTTGAATGGAACCAGATATTCTCGGAGACATTGAAGTTCAGCTCTTGTGGTGCTTTTCCTTATCTCATTATGCGATAACGGGAAGGGAAAGTGTCAAAGTCTTGATCTGGCATTTTCTCTGGCTTGTTGGGGTTTTTTTGCTTTTCTGAAGTAATAATTTTTATTCATTTTTATAATACCTACACGTGTACTTTTAAAGTACGCACGGATGGAATCGGTTTCAGCCTCTGCTGTTATGATGGGAGAATTCTTTGCAGCCAATTATGTTAAAAATTGGCCATATACGGGTGCCATCGCATCTCCAGGAATCCTTATATGTCTATCCAGTACAAATATTAATTGCATAGTATGCAGTGAAGTGATTAACATCAATGTAATTTATCATCTGGAGATTTCTAAAAACGAATAAATGAGTTGTTTTGTTCAGCGAGGTGTTGACCCCTTCAGAAACTTTGATTTAAAGCTTTTTTTTTTTTTTTTCCTTTTAGTAAATATGAAAAGCACCACAATCAGCCAAGTGTTTGGTTATTTGATTTTCTGGGGCATTAACCACTCTTGTTTGTGACATTTCCCAGTTGGGTGCTCGTTTGCGAGCTCATTAATGAGGTTTTCTCGGAGGAGGGTTGTCGGGAGTGAGGAGCAGAGGGTACAGCCTGGGCTCGGCCTTTCCCAGCAGCAACGGGAGCGTCGATACTGGGAAGGGCAGCGTTTACAGGCTCCAGCCCTGCCTGGCCTGGGCTCTCCTTGCCCTGCTGCGAGCCCAGGGTTCAAATTGAGTGGAGGGTGAATTGTGCAAAGTCCTCTTGGGGGGTCCAAAGGCACTTTCAGGCAAGTTGTGAACTGGCAGTCACAGGCTTATTGGCTATTTTAAAACATGAGATCTATTTATTTAAACATATTTCTGTATTTTGGCTGAAAATGGTTGGTGTGGGCCCTTGTCCTGGCCGAAGGGTTGGCATGGCCCCAGGGAACACGTGTGTCCAGGGCCACCAGGCTTCCCCCAGCAGCTCCTGGGAGCTCTTGTGCACCATGAAATGAGTGGATAGCACCACAGAGTTGCACTTATTGCTCATAGTTTCCTCGTTACGCATATTCTGATTGTATTTCAGGGGAGAGGCACGAGAGCGAGAACAAAACCACCGCTCACGTGTCCTTCCCAAGAAAAGCAGCTTTTTCTTGAAGGATGTGGTCATAGTCCCAAAGAAGTCATGCCTGGCCTGCGTGAGCATCCCTGCTGGCTGCAGGGTGGGTGGGTGGGTGGAGAAACTGGTGCCACTGCCACCTCCAAGCATGTGCTGCCCACCTCCAGCAGCTCCAAGGGGCACAGCACCCATCGGGATAAGGGTTCTCGAGGGGGCTGGGTGTTTGCCCTTGGCTTGGTTTTGGGCGCAGCCCCACAGAGGAGTGGTGGGGTGGGAAGGAGGGAGTGTGGCCGAGGGTCCCAAGGTCACTTCACCTGGTGACGGGCTTTGGGAGGGTGAGCTGGCCCACCATGAAGATCTTTGTCTGCCCCGATGGAAGGAAATGGGTAGAATAATAGGCTTAGGCTTCTGTGAGGCACCGGCCGTGGTATGACATGGTATCTTGGCTGATTAATGAGACCTAAGCATTATCGATGGAGTGCACATTGAAATGGATTAAGAAATCAGTAACTGGCAGATCTCAAAGCACCGTCATTAGGGAGTAATCAGCAGGCAATGGTATTTTTAGAGAGAACACTGTGGCCTGGGTGCCAGGCCCGAGGCTGTGTGCTGCTCCCAGGAATCGTTTGAAGTTCTCCAAAAGTCACTGTTAATAATCTTTGCCGATGACACAAAAACTGGGCAAGCAGCTAGTAAGAGGAAGAATTGAGACAAAGGGAGAGTAACTTGGAAGGCGTGAGGATGCTGGGAGGGCTGGAGCCCCTCTGCTGGGAGGGGGGGCTAAGAGAGCTGGGGGGGTTCAGCCTGGAAAGATGAAAATACGGGTTGCTTGGTGGGGAGAGGGGTAAGGAGCGTTTCTTGGCATGGGGTCGGGGTGGCCCACAGCCAGGGCAGGGATCAGGGCGGCCTGTCCCCCTGGTGAGGCTGCCATCCCGTCCCCCCTCCACGCAGGCACCTGCTGTGAAAGAAATCTCATCAAACGCAGAATGGGTTTGTAATAAGTTTTTCAAATTGGTTGCTGCTACAGCGTAACCTTTAGACTGCTGCTGTTTAACCTTGTATATCACTCTTAACTTTTGAATGAATTTAGCTTAATAAAGGTGCCTTATTAAATTACTAGGCTGTTTTTTTGAGCCGCTCGAAATAGGAGTACGAGGAAATAGCTTTGGGTTGTTAGATCTAATTGGCTGCCAGTGGAGTATGTAGTGGCTCGGATGCATAGGTGCAAGCGGGTGTTTTTATGTAGTAATCCAGCAATAGGATATTATGAAGTTCCAAGTGGAGGGTTTCAGGCTGCTGGGGTGCACTTGGTGGCCAAAACTCAGCTGCTACTTGCCTTGTGTCCTGCATCGCCATCTGAGGCAGTCGTTTCCCGAGATTACACAGCCCGGGTGTGTGATCACTGCTAGGACACGGCCTGTTTGATAAAGGGGTTACTGGTGGGAGCCACCATGACTTACTAGCGTGGGCTACTGAATGCCACGGTCCCCTGTAGGACTGAGCTGGGGACCCCGGGGAGCTCGGCCTTTGGCAAAGCCCCACGACGGGGTCTGTGCTCTGGAGAAAATAGACTTTGAGCCAAGATACCTGGCAATGCAGGTGGAACTGCAGATGGTCAAAATGCTCATCCTTACGAAAAAGGGAAAAAGACACCCCCACCCTTCTTGGTGGAAGCCCTTTTGGTATCCCATGAGCCTAATGAAGCTGTGGGTTCTCCTGGTGCCCTCAGGCTGGTGGAGCGCTGTGGTGCTCGCTGCAATGGACGCCTGCGAGTCCTGCCGAGGAGAGACCCCCATGGTGAGCACTCCATCGAGGAGAGACCCCGCTCTGAGCACTCCATCGGGAAGGCTCGTGTCTTCCCCAATGCTACTAAAGCCCAGATCACTCTCTCAGGTGACATCTCTGGGTGTCCAGACCCGAACGGGACAGGGTCACTTTGCTGCTTTCCCTATTTATTGAAGAGAGAGCCAGGGGCTGGAAGCTGAGAGGGAAGGGCTTCCCTCTCGCCGCTCTGGGGTCCTTCTTGGCAAGGAGAGCCTTCAGCTCCTGATTTCCGTATGGAATTGTCAGCTGGTAAGGAGCTCATGAGAAATACCAGCCCCTCTGTAAGGGGAGTGGGGCCGGGGGGCTGCAGGGCTCGCAGGGCGCTGCCGTGTTCTCTTCCCTGGCCATGGGGCTGAGCAGGTTTGCCCTGCAGGCCCTGCAGCACAGGGCTAAGGGCAGCCCTGGCCCTGGCGGGGGCTCTCGGGTCCCACCGCAAAGCAGAGAATACCCAGGGAGCAGATGGGGGGTGGGAGCGGGGAGTGGGGGTGCTGAGCCCCGAGCCCAGCGGTTCAGATGCTGCTGGTGATTTACTCGCTGCGTAATCCTGGCTGTGACTCCTCTGCCCCTCCTTACGCCCCGTGTAAGTGCTGGTGGCTCACACCGAGCTCGGTGCAGTATTTGAGCACCCTCTGTGCTTCCCCCCGGGGTGGCTGCTGCATGTCCCCCCCCCCAAGGCCAGCATGAGGGACCCCGGCTCGGAGGCTCCTTCGCCCTTTTCTTCCTCAGCTGGAACATTCCGGTCCCTTCCACATCTTTATTCTGTGTGTACAAAGCCTTAGGTGTGTTTTCATCCTGGGGTGTGGGACACCCCCAAAGCATCACCGTGCCCCCGCTCCTGCAGCAGAGCCCACGCTGCCAGAGGCATCTGTAACGGGGATTAGTTTATAAAATGTTTGTGGTATTGCCATCTCAGGAGAGGATTTACTCGTGTAGCTTATTCCATTACTGAAAATTATGAGAGTTTAAATTGGTTAAATCCTGACACGGATTTTTTTTTTTTTTCCTAATCTCTATTATTCCATAGGAAGCATGTTAATGAGTTAAACACAGTTAATAAAATGCAGCAAGCCAATATTTTTGGTAGCGGATACTCTCAGAGGAAATAGAAACATTTAAATGGTCTCAACCTTTATGCATACTGATTTTTTGCCTTCCTTTGTTCCTTACAGTTGAGTAAACTCCTGAAAAATATATATGGCTTAATGGCATTTGTGGCGTTGAATTGATTTCTGCGCCGATAACATTTTAGCTACAGCTTAGATTGCGTTTTTACTCTGTGTTTCAGTTGTAGGAGGTAATGAATTTTTTAATTGTGGACTCCAGGTTTGCCGTTTGCTTTTTTTTTTCCTTTCTGCAGGGTCTTACTGAAGTGGTGGTTTTGAGCCAGCTCCCCAGCTGTAATGCATTAATTCTCTGTGTTTATTTTAGGATTTAGAGGAGCTTTGTTTGGACGAAATAAGATCTTCTGTTGTTTCAACACAAGCAGCCCTGGCCGGGGCTTCTCTCCCTGTTTCTCACCAGCATCTCCTGTAAAGCCCAGCCCATTCCGTGCGTGGGGCTGTGTCTTGTCCCGCAGTAACACCACCCCGGGTCGGGGGCTGCTCATGGTTGGGAGGGGGGCTGCCTTCGGGCCCCTCTGACGGGAGGGTTCACCGCCCCGTGTTTTTTGTCCTGCAGATAAGCCTCAAGTGCGGGTTTCTCAGAATTACCCGGTGCAAGGCCTGACGAGAGAGGGGGAGCCGCTGGAGCTGACCTGCGCGGCTTTTGGAAAACCACAGTAAGTTGGCCACTGCCTGGGACGGAGCGGGTTGCCCAGAGGGGCTGGGGCCCTGCCACAAAAGCCCGGGGACCTCTGCCATTGCAGACACCCGACGGGCCATTCCCTGCGGCGAAGGCGGTGTTCCAGCGTGGGGGGGAGAGATGCTTTCTGCACCCGCTGCACACCTAAAACGTTTATTTTGGTGGGTGTTTAATCCGTGGCTGCGGGATTCCTCCTGGAAGGGCTCCCAGGAGAGCTCTTCCCGGCCACCAAGCCCTCGGGTGCAGAAGGGACTCCCCCAGCTGGACCCCTCTTCCCCCGGGCATGGCATGGGTGCCCGCCGGGTGCCGTGACTCCCGAGCCCTGGTGCGGTGCCGGCACCGGGGAGTCGGGCACTCGTAGAAGTGAGAGCCCCCAGGTGAGGCCGTCTGTCTGTCTGCTCCTGTCGACCAGGAGGCGCTGATCCTCCCGTTTGGTGCCCCATTGTGGTTTTTCTGAACTGCCAGTTTGATTCCTTCTCCTCGCCCGTGCCCTCGAGTCTGTCTGTCTCGTAGGGCTGAAGAAGTTTATGCGTCAGGAAAATCCTGGCAAGGGAGGGCAGATTTCCTTCCACACTTCCATTGTTGTTCTAATTTAAGTTTTGTTGACTTTTTATTTTGTTTTAAAAAATACTTTCTCTTCCCCTTGGATTTATGTCTGTAAAGTATGTACTATCCTTTTTTTTTTTTCCTTCTTATTTTCTTCATGTTCATAGTATCTCTGCAAACAGCCCCGCAGCCTGGCAGCGTCTCCCTGGTAGCGTGCCCAGAGCTGAGGAGCTGCTGCAGGTGTGGGCGAACTGGGAGCCCCCCAGTTTGGCAGCAGCAGGCAGGGTGTCAGCGCTGGGTGCCCTGGGGTGCTCCCCTCCTCTGCCGCCCCAGAACCAGTTACTGATTCCTCCTTCCCAGTTTCTCTTGTTGGGCACGAGGCTGGTTCCTTCCCCTGCATTAGAGACCAGCTTGTCTCCTGCCCAATCCCCTTTTAATATCGATTTTCCTCAGGGCCCCTTTGGGTTCCTCCTCTCCTGGGTAACCGCAGTTCCTCCCGTTTGCCATCACCTGGGAATTTCCTGAATAGGCTGCTTTCCTTTTTCTCCTCCCAGGCTATGAGTAAGACAAACAGACGTTAAGTAAGACAGAGGCATGTCCCCGGCAGCCTGCCGCGTGGCGTTACGGCGATGCCAGTAATGTGCTAGGAATTGGCTTATGTAGGTCACCTCACCTGTGTCTCTCAGAGCCCAAGAAAATACGCAGGGAAATAATGGGCTGTGGATTTAGCTTGATGTTTTTAAGACAAAGAGATTTCGGAAAACCCCTTTACAGAGGCTTAAGACAAACAGGGATGTTTCTCCAGTTAAACAAAATCATTGCTCTGCAAAATTGGGCAACGTAAAGGCTGGGGGAGGGAAGCTCAGAGGAAAACAAAAGACCAGAGAGTAGAAATTTCTATTTAGGTATTAACACGGGTATTTTTTTAGGTTAGACCCAAAAACCCCAAGACTATGACAAATGTGGGAAGATACCGAAACGGTCACTTTGAGGACCCCCAAGGTGGGAAACCCGTGACTCCAAAGCCAGGAATAGCCTTTGGGAGACCGTAGCCAGGAGCATGGAGGCCCTTTCCCCCCTGATGTAGGATAAAGAGCTGCTGCTGCTGTGGCTGTGGCTCAGGTTTTGGGGGCAAGGAGGGAGGGGACCACCGAGCCCATGCCCAAACCCAGCATCCCCTGCCCCACCGGGTTCCAGCCGTGGGGCTGGGATGGCGAAGCTTCAGGAGTCTACTCTTGGTGGGAAGGTAGGAAAAGCCTGAGCTGTGGGACACCTCCAGCGGGATGAGCTCCCAGCACATCCCCCCAGCAGCTGATCTGTCCCCTCGCTGCTGCCTAAACTCTATAGGAATAATAATATTTTTTCAAAACCCCCGTTCCCCAAGCCCCGCAGCACTTCCTTCACTAACTCCACCAAACCAGGCTCATCTCCCTCCCCAACCAGCTCTCCCTGTGGTTCCGCGGGTGAAGGAATGTGGGAGGGCTGTGCCAGGCGGGACGGGGGAGAGGAGAAGGACCATCCTCTCTTCTGGCAGCACTCTCAGGCAGTGGCACAGCCACCGCTGGGCTGGTGGCCCTGGGGAAGGGCTCAAACTTGACAAAACCGTACTCGTTCTGCCGCTCGCTGTCCAGATCTGCACTCTGAGCACCCTGTGGACGCAGCCCGAGCCCGTAGCCTCAAGGGTTTTTCTGAATAAGCGAATGATTAACCACTAATGAACTTTCTTCCTGCTTGCATTAGTGTTTTCAGAAAATTTAAGGTCTGGATACAGTTTCCTGTTGGGTTAAAATAAATTTAAATTGAGGAAGCCTGACAGCATCTGGGCTTGAGTAGTGCAAAAAAAGTATGTGTTATTTCTTTACAGTTTTTCTTGGTTTGGGCTTTCTGTCTGTGGATGAACTATTGAAGATGCCATCTTTACCATAGGAAAATAGTAATGTGACTGTTTCTTTTTCTCCCTCCTCTGTAGGCCTACGGACATGAGGTGGTTAAGAGTAGATGATGAGATGCCTCAACACGTTGTAGTGTCTGGTTCAAACCTTCTCATTAGTAACCTAAACAAAACAGATAATGGTACATACCGCTGTGAGGCTTCAAACGCGGTGGGGAAATCACATGCGGATTACATGCTGTTTGTATACGGTACGTGAGAAAAACCACCGTTCTTCTAGACTCCTTTGCACCTAATTGCGACGTCCCGCGCTCGGGAAGCTTTGACAGACCTTAACGTTTTGCTTAACGCAAGGTTTCCAGGCAGCTCCGCGGGGCAGGGGCTGGAAAACCCTTCCTTTGGCTGCTGGGACTCTCGGTGCGTGGGGCACGGGGAGCAGATGCTCCGGGGGGGCTCGCCAGGAAGAGCCCGGGGAGAAGCAGGGGCACGGGGAGAACTGGGAAGTTCTCTGGCCTGATAACTCCTTTTCCTTTCTGTAATACCTCCTCCAGCGTCTTCAGCGACGGTCCGGGCGGGGGGGTTCCAGGTCTGTCATTAGCAAGTGAAATTACGGAAGAATCGGCCAACATCCCCAAGTAATGGCAAGCCAGTAAATAGACTGGGGGAATGAGAAGTCTTACCCTATCCGTGGCGGCTGAGCAGACACTGAAACATGCCTCGGCATCTTTTTACAGCGCTGTTGAGGACCTCCTTTAATTTTTCAGTTCCTCTGCGGTGTTTTGCCATCGCTCTAAACCCCGTGCCCCCGTCTCGAGGCGCTGCGTAGCACCGAGGCTCAGGAGGAGCGAGCCCCCGGTTTCATGGTGAGCAGCTCCCCGGGGCTGCCTCTTGACAGTTTCTCTGCTGAGGCTGGTGATGGGGTGGCCGGGCTGAGCTCGGGGGGCTCCTTGCCCGTCCCTGGGGTGGGACAGTTACTTCAAGCCCTTGCCTTGAGGCTCATTCCGTGCAGCGGCCACTGGAAGCTCTGCGGCCCAAATTCCCTTGGACTCGCTCAGCTCCAGAGAAATAGTGACATCGCCTGTCCCGGTGCCACTCGCACGGGAGCCCTTTTAAGCCCAGTCTTGGAAACCTGCCCCAGGTTGCAGATCATACCCAAACGGCAGCTTTGAGCTGAAACTGAACTCCTCCCCCCCATCCTGCGGGTGGTTCTCTAGTGCCTCTGCCTCCAAAAGCCTCTAGTTCACCCAGTGAAGTCAGATACCCGTTTATGATGCAGTAATTTGTGTGCTGGTGGGAAAATCAGTGTTTAAAGAAACTACTGCTGTTGTGGAGAAGCCCTAAAGAAGTTGAAATAGGACGGGATCAGTCCCCTGTGAGATGAAGGCTGTGGAAGGCTACTGCCCGAAGGGGGTTGTAGATGAGCTCATTTCACTCCTTGTAGGGTTTTATGGACCTGCTTTGGCCCGAGTGAGCACTAGATCAACCCTCACCAACGCTGCCGACCCGGGATTTACAGCTCATACGAGCTCTCACGTTGTTAATTATCCTCCATTTTGGATGTGGGCAAGAACTAGACCGCTCGGGACTTGCTCAGAGCTGCTCCCCCCTGGGATGACATCCACAGGAGGAGACCCGAGACACCCATATTTTAACGGAGGTGCAGGTTCCCAGGGGATGTAGATCCGTGGACTCCAGTTCAAGCATCCAGCAGATGTTCTGGCCACGTAGGGGAGGGCTTCTTGCGGTCTGTCAGGAGCTGGTGGGCAGGTGGTGGTTTTATGTCTCATCCCATCCAGTTTCTGCACGTTTTGGAGCCTCCCGCTAGGATCCAGCCCTCTGGGCAGCGTAAAGAATCCTTTTAACCCAGAGTTTAAGAGGGAGAGATCCAGAGGAGGTGGTGTGGAGGAAGCGTTTGGGCTGTGGCCGTCGTCTGGAGGTACAGAACCAGCCTCCTGGTGCAGAACCCATCTCGGGGTGTCCCTGCAGGGCAGGACCCAGTGTCCTGCTCTCACCCGTAGGTCTCCAGCCCCGGGCACCTTTCCCCAGCACAAGGCAGCAGGTACTCTGTCCACCCCAGAATTTGTCTGTGGAGACACAGCTTTGGAGGCACTGGGTGGGAGGATGTCCCCGGCTGCAGACGGGGCTTGAGGAGCTCCCCTGGATCACCGTAAGTGGGGATGGGGTGTTGTGGCCCCGGGGTGTTGTTGGGGAGCAGGCGTGGGCAGGGTGGCCCCGTGCAGCTCTGGGAGAGCAGGGGTGCTGTAGTCTCCGTGCCAAAGAGGTGGGTTTCCGTGCCAACGGCCTCCAGTAGCCAGGGCTGGCACAGGAACCGCTGCCGAGCTGTGCTTAACGCGCTCCCTGCGACGCACCCGTGCCGCGAGGATGGCTAATCACCTTGGCACCGAAAACACCTTTATTTTTAAAATTCCTTTCACGCTTCCCCCCCCCACCGTGGGAGCAGGCAGATGCTTTTGCTAGAAACCTCCAGCGCAATTAGCACAAAGGCTTTTATTTTTTACTCCATTGCGTGGAGGAGGCCTCTGCTCTTGCCTGGCATCGTCCCCGTGGGTTTGGTGAAAGCCGGGGAGCTGGGTCCCTGGGTTCTGCCGAGCTCTGGCCGTGTCGGTCCAGGGCCACGTGTGATGGTGGGTGGGCGAGGGGGCAGGGGAAGGGCAATAACAGCTTAGAATTTAACCAAAAACAAGCGGCTCCAAGGTGGTGTTTCGGAACTTTTGGGAAGTTGTGTGGAACATAATAAAGGTGCAGCATATAATTAAAGTTCGGCTGGATTAATTAGGGAATCTGAGAGAGCTCGCTTGGAGATAAAAGAGCAGCAGATGTGTCAGTGACGAGAAGCTGACGTGCTACAGAGGAAACCTAAAATCAAAAGCCCGTGAAATGTTTCATGCTCTATTATTGCCGAATGAAGCCGTAGTTCAAAGTCTTCCCGACTACTTAGCGCATTCGGTTTGATCATCTGGGCATTGATACAGATTGGGGTTTTTTTTCTTTGACATCCTCTCACATCTCCCTTCTGCTGCCCGGGAGTGTTGCTGAGGATGCGGCCCTGTCCGTAACGGGGATGCCGTGAGAGGGGCAGCGTTTGGGTCTCGGAGGGTCCGGATGTCAGAAGGGGCTCAGTCACGAGGAGGAGCATCCCCGGGTCAGGGTTTCTCATTAACGATGCCCCAGCAGCAAAGCCAGGAGGATTCAACTGAAATTGTCAGGAAAATATTGACTTTCTTTTTTTTTTTTTTTTAAATTGAAATATCTCGCTGAAATTCTTCATACCTTGAAATTGGTATTTAGTAACCATGTTCTCATTTCTTTGTATTTATTACTGTCCTGCAAGTAGTTGTTAACATCCCGCTGCTGCCTGTTGAGGAGGCAGGTGCCGAGCGCGGCGCCTCCCTGGGCAGCGGGCACCGTCCCGTGGAGCTCAGGGGGGGCCCCTCGCCCAAACCCCCCCCCCCCGGGGGTCTCACACCTCCCTGGGGGGATCAGCCACGCACCGCTGTGTCTCCCCTCCTCATACACCTGAACTCTTCTTTTTGTTGTGGAAAGCCTGCCGTTTATTTTTCTTATGCCTCTCCCATTCCATTTCTCTCTCTCTCATTGACTAATTTATGCTGGGTTTTATTTGTTTGTGTTTTTGTTGCCTTGGTCTGTTTTGTTTTTTTTTTTTTTTTAATTTGTCTTAGCACTGTAGAGAGCCAGAAGAGGGGGGGAGGAGTTTGGGGGCCAGATTCTCCGGCTGGAGCGGGTCTGGGTGCGGGTCCCGGGGTGCGGTGGCACCGGGGGCCGTGTCCGTCAGCGGAGGATCTGGCCCCCGCCACCCCCGGGGCCGGGCAGCCCCCCCGGCTGCGGAGGAGGAAGGGCACCCCCCAACCGTGCTGCTTCTTTGCGTCCTCGTTTTTCTCTGATCACGATTGACCGCTGTTGTGTTCTGCTTGTTTTTTCTTAATTTGCTTTTTTATTATTTTCCTTTTTATATTTTATCCAGATCCCCCCACAACTATCCCTCCTCCCACAACAACCACCACCACTACCACCACCATCCCTACCACCATCTCAGGTACGGTACCTTCATAACCATTGGAAATGTCCTGAATGTTTATTGTCTTTTATGTATATAAGCAGAGCGTGAAGCCTGGGGAAAAACAACAAATAAATCACTCAAAATATTTATATATTTTTTTAAATTAAATACACCCCCCATACTGTGCAAGTCCTGGTCCAGCGGGTCGATGAGTTGGGTAGTCCTTACTGCAGGTGGTTCTGGAAGGCGGGAATTGCCGTGGCAGAAGCAGCGATGAATTTCAGTGACTGGTGGCCAATATTGGGTGCGTTCCAAGGAAGGACACAGACAGCCCTAGAGCTCGTTTAATACAGGCAGTAGGTTCAGCCTCAACCCCAT
>BJBW01004508.1:0-68613 GCA_004320125.1 Scolopax mira | reverse complement strand
GGCCCGGCCGTTCCCCCGCTCGGCACCGCCGCTGCCTTTCATCTCGGTGCTTTCACGCCGCAGCGTCCATCTGGTGGGGAAAGGAACCCCAACGGGAGCGCTGCTCACAAAGACACGGGAACCACGACAACGGAGCTGCAGCTTCAAAGGGTTCTCCTTTCTGCCTGGGAACGAGGAGGTCGGCGTGGACAACCAGAGCATGACCCTTCCTCTTGGGCAGCTGGGGCTCTGCCAGCATCCCCATCTGCCCGCCCAGCCCCGCTCAAGCCCCTGCCCAAGTCATTCCTCCGGCTGCTCAGTGCCACGCAGAGAGAAGAATCTGCTCAGAAACATCCTCGAGCTCATTTGCTCGGGCTTGAGACATCAGGTGGTTTTTCCCTGTGTCCTGGATCACCCCCACATCGTCTCCCTCCATCCATCCTCTGCCGTGCGGGGCCTGGCATCGGGCATCCCAGCAGGTCCCAGCTTCAACCAGCTTCCGTGGCCCTGGAGGTTCCCAGAAATTAAAATTACAAAGTCTGTCGTTTATCCTATTAGTAGTCCAGATCTTTCAGCTTTTTAAGGGTTATTTAGGAGCACTTTTCTTCCCATTTCCTACTTGTACCTAAACGCTTGCTGCTCTCCTTCTTGAAATGCTTTGCATGAACTTTTCAGGCATCAAGATACAAGCATATTGCTGGGGAATGCTGAAAAGAGTAACATTCAAAAACTGCACTTGGGGAATCTGATGTCCCCAGTGACCAGTGGCAGAAACGTGTTCCCTCTGGACGTGACCCTTCCGCTGTTGAACCTTTGTCATTAAAAAGACCTGAGAACCCTTCTAGGTTTTGATGAAATTGAAGAAAATCATCATTACTTAAAATAAAAATGTACCATTTGCCCTGAACTTGACATTTTCACAAGTTGAATAAGTCATTTGGTCCTGATTGCACAATTATTTTATTAGGAAAGTGATATAATTCTTCATTTTTAATGTTTTTAACTAAATACAGGGAGGAATTATTTCAACTTAGTAACCGAGTCTGACTTGCACGATTACTCCTTTTTATACCAGGCTGATGGTGCTGAAAGTGCAGGCCGTGAGCAGTTACGCCCCATCCAGTAATTAGTGATAAATGACACTTTAACTTACAGTGGGTAGAAGGTACCTGAGTCTGGGAGATTGAAATGTGGCTGCTGCGGAGCCGGGGGGAGCAGGGGGGAGGCATCGATCCGCGCTGGCCACTCACTTCTCATCAGAGGGGCCTGACAAGGGGCTAATAGCTTTTTCTGAGGATCCAATCCCATTTTCCAGTGGTGACACCTGGGATAACGCCTGCTCCCCCCGGCATCGATCGGGGGCAGCGTTCCCATCCCAGCCGGGGGGCAGCAGTGATGGGGGGGTGATGCCGGAGCCAGCCCCGGTCTGATCCCCAAGGATCAGTCTTTATGCATCCAGGTTGCCCCAAGTACATGTGAAAAACCTTCCCTGCCACACGTCAAAGGTCTGTCCCCAACATCGTGGATGTAGAGTCAGGGGGGGTGGGGGGTTTACCTGGTGCTTGTAGGGAAGGTGATGGTGCAGGGGACCAGGCTTCTGTCCTGCCAACTGCGGGAGCTCCCTGAGGAACTTCACTGAGATGAACCAACCGCAGGGAAAGGAGGAAACTTTAGGGATAGAAACTTCCGGGAAATAAACAAACTTCTGTTAAATATATAAACTGCTCTGCTCCATCCTCCCTCCTCCTCCATGCCCCCTGGGTGGCTGGGAGGTGGCAGAGGGATGGGGTCCCTCGCTCTGCTGCGGGAACCTGCCGGCCCCTGCACAGATGGGCAGGTGCTGCCTCCCAGTTAATTAAAGGCTCCCGATGCTGCCTTTGACCTTCTGGAAATCCTGGTTTCCCTCTGAGTGGCTCAAACAAGGACCTGCCTTGTGCTGTCCTTCCCCTCTCCCCCAGGCCCCCGCACGCTCTCAGCATCCTTGGGGGTGAGTGGGATTCCCTCCCCTGCCTCAGTAAATCTCACAGGCGGGACCCTCTGGCTGCCTTTCCCTCTCTACCTCTGCTGCCTGGGTGTTGAGGGCTGCCTGTTAACAGTTTGGATTTGGGATGTAGAGCCTTTTGCTTGCGTTCCCTGAGTTAAGCATCCCCCCAGCAGCACCCTCCCTCCCTCCCCCGGGAGCCCTTGCCCCCCTGCCCTGACAATCAGGGCCAGCAGCACCAGCAGCACCTCGTCTGCCCGGAGCACAAAGTGAGCGAGCGGGAGATAAGGAAACTGCCAGGAGTAAAGGGAATATTTGATCAGATGCCCTCCCCTCTCCTCTGTACTCGTCTCGCCGGCCTCCCTGGGGGCTGGCACCTCCCGGCTCCGTGCCGGGGACAGGTTGGCTGCAGCTCCTCAAAATGGCAGCTGCTGAGGAATTTCAATAAGATGGGGAAGCTCATCTCCAGCCTTCGACTCTGTGCCTGCCTCCCTCTGCTCCTTTGTTCTGCCTCCATCCCTTCTCCGCTGGATCTCTGTGCCCATGATCCCCTTCCCTTTCCCCCTTCCCAGGTGGACAGTGCCCAGTCCCTTTGCCCCTCGCCAGGACGGGGGGTGCTGCCCCCTGCTCCCCTCACTGGGGTGAAATCCTGCAACTCTGTCCTGTTTCTGCAGAGCAGTATTCATGCCATGCCACAGGTGTCTGTGTTCTGCAGGATCTCCCACACTACCCAGCTTGGCCACTGGCATCAGCTCCTCTTCCCAGAGTCCTTTCAATGAGTCTGGGGGCGCCGTGGGTCCAGTGTGAGACTTCACACAGTCTGGGATGATTCCTTTTCTCTCAGCATTGGGAAACAGTTTTTTGATACAGGGGTGAGCTGCAGCCCAGGCGCAGCATCCCAGGGATCCCATCCGTTGCAGGGACACCATCTTTCCCAGCATCTCGTCCATTCATGGGATCCAATCCATCACGGAGATGCCATACATCCCCAAGCCCAGCACCTGGCAGCAGGGATGAAGCTGGTGATGCTCCCCAAGCAGCCCCCGTGTCACCCACCACAGGTGACCAGCCGGGGGGACACGGTGCCCGAGCATCGCTCCAAGGGTGGCCGGGAGCTGCTGAGGAGCCCCAGGAGCTCTCCTTCCCTGGCCATCCCGGGCTGTAATCAGCCCGATTATGTCTGGATAATTTTCCCTTCTCTGGGTAATGCTGCTGTTGAGCGGGAACGAGGAGAATGGCAGTGTTTTTCTGTGACTAAGAAAAGGTGTACGTGGCCTTGATTGCAAATGAAAAATTAAGGCCCCGTGTCTCGCATTCATTCCTACTTGATTACACACCAGTACGTAAACAAATCTTCACCCTGTTGCCTGAGGGGTGTCAATGATCTACCTTTTCTTTCGCTCGCCTCTCCTCCAGCAAATCTATAATGCATTTAATCTTCACCAGTCACTCTCCTCAGTTTTTAAATGTCTAATTTGCTGCCGAGCGCAGCTCCAATTCTCTCTGTGCCGCCGCTGTAACTCTCTGGCTCATGTTTGCCCAATTGCCTGTCTGCTCGGCCAGCCAGCCCCGAGCTGATGCTGGGGGGGGTGGGAGGGGGGTGGCGGGGCTTTGCCAGCATCCCTGTCCCAGTAAGCATCCCCCATGCACTGGGAGCCAACCAGTTTGGCTCTGGCCACGAGCGAGCTGCTTTTGAGCCAGGCTTGATGAAACTTCACAGGTTTCTCTGCAAGTGCTGAGCCTCACACTGGCCCTCCCGGGGGCACGGGTGGCTCAGACGTGCCTAAGGGGCATGGAAATGTGGGGTGCTCAGAACGGGGTTGGGGCTGGGGCTCTGCCATTAGCAGCGTGAGCTGGGAAGTGCTTAGAAACTGGGATCTCAGAGGTTCCCGGCACAGGGATGTGGGTTTTAAGGCTGCTGCTGTGATGGCACCAGCCAGGCTGGCCCCCAGCTCAGGTCAGGGCCATCAGCCGTGTGGCTTTTTGGAGTCTATGTGGCTAGCACGGGGTTTGCAGTGGTTAGTGTGGTGGGCAGGTTGTTTTCTGCACAGTGTGGGCACACGGGGGCTTCTCTCCCCACCCCAGTGCCATAGCTCTCCCTCTTGCCTGGGAAAACGCACACACTTTGGGCAAACTGGCAGGATTGGTACGGGGGGGGGACGACGACGACTGGGTTCCACGTGGGATGAACAGCACTTTCTGGGGGGCAGAGAGCACTCCCAGCCTTCCCTGGAGTGGGAACAGCCTCTCCAGCATTACCCAACTGGCGTTTGCTGAGTGGGGGTGCTGGGGGATGCTGGAGCCATTCTCTGCTCTGCCCCACCCCCACCTCCCCTTCTCCCCAGCTGCGCCCCCCCCCCACCCAGCTGGGGCCAATTCCCAGTTCCACACCTGTGGGTACTTAGTGCTCAGCCCCAGCAGCTGCTGGGAGATGCAGCAGGGGGGTTACCTGCAGGATGAAGCTCTGCAGGTAAGGGGGTGTTTTTGGGGGGCTGGGGGTGTGTTTGGATGTGCTGCTCCTCCTGGGGGGTGTGGTGAAGCTGGGGGGAGAGGTACCCCCTGTTTATCAGGTACCCCTGGCCCTTTGGGTGCTGTGTTTGCAGCAGGAGGTGGTGTGTTGTTTGCCCGGGTACAAGTAGAAGAGCAAACCTGGGAGACCTGTAGGATTCGGAGCCCCATCGAGCGGTGGAGATGAAGTGTGGAGCAGCCTGGCAGGCGGTGACCCTGGTGGCTGGGGCGCTGGAGCAGGAGGCTTTGCAGGGGTGGGAGGGGAGACGAGGAGCAGGAGCTGCTGAGGATGCTCGAGCCTTTGCGGGTTCAATGGAAACTCCGTGTGGTTTTGTCAGTCAGGCCGGCAGCTCTCCCCTGGGGGGCTGGGGGGCTGAAAGCAGATGAGGCAAAGCGTGTCCATCAGAAGTCCTTGAGGTCTGGAGGAGCTGGTATTACCTGGCACCGCGGTGGTAAATGCCTTCACGAGGCCTGCCCCTGCCCGCTCCTACCGTGTGTGAGCGATGCCTATTTGTGCATGGGCATCTCTGCGATGGAGGCCATCTCCCATCCCTGCCCGAGGAGAGCCCTTTCTGCCTCCTCGAAGCTGCTTCAGCCAGTGTTTTGTCTCTGGGGCCCCCGTTTCCCCCCAAGGGCCAGTGCCCCCTCCCGCCGTGGCTCCGTCTGGCTGCAGAGAGGAGCGAGGGGCAGTGGGGCTGCTAAGCCAGAAATCTGTCCTGGCAGGGAAAGAAGAATATTTTATGCCAGTTTTTTTTGTACATTCTGTGCATGTTTTTCTGGTCTAACGGGAGACTCGCTCTCCTCTTGCCCCTGCACACGTAGATCTTTCTGGAACTGCTCCCTCCAGCCCTGGCCACAGGCTTCTCCCCGCCGAGCTCTGCCTGGCTCCAGGCGCTTCAGCGCCCGGGGGCACAGCCAGAAAACAGCACTTCCCCCCCGCTCTTCCATAGGTTGTCTCTTTGGCTGTGTGTAGGTGAGTGGAGCGAGGACCCTGCCCCGGGGTGCTGTCCCCCCCCACCCCTGGCACTGGGGGGTCTCGGGGGCAGAAGCTGCTGCCTCCCAGGGCAGGACGATGCCGCGTTCGGGCTCAGCCTCGCACTTGCTTTGCTGAGAGGTCTCAGGTGTTTGAGATGCACTTGTGAGAAAAGTCTGCTTGGAGCAAGATGTGTTCAGGTTATCAAACTCGCCATAAAACTTGCAAGACACCTTCTGGGGCACACGTGTGTGTATATATATCTATACGTGCTGCTTTTTTTAATACTCTATTGAGGTCTGGGGCTTTTCCTTCCACTAGCTTTTATCTAGTCATGACTCCTGCAATGTTTAATCTTTATCAGAAACTGTAAGCCTTGTATTTCTTTTATGGGTCAGTTGTTCACCCTTTTCCCTTGATGTTCTCGCTGGTGTTGGATAATGTGGAGGGGGGAAGGAAGGGGAGGGGAAACCCAGAAAGCCCTGCTTGTTTCTGCCCATCAACAGTTGTCCAATTGACAGGCAAACAAATCAGAGCTGTGAAGGCTAATAGCAGGCTGATAAATCTGGCAGAGAGTAAATGGTTGGGTGAAAGGGATGTTGGAAATTTCCGTGGCCAGCTGGAGCGTGGGGAGGACAGGGAGGTGGTGGTCCATGGCTTGGGCTGGTGCAATCCTCTCTCTCATAACACTTGTTTCTCCTGGGGAGAGATTAGGGCATTTCCCTAATGGAGCTTAAACTCCACCAGCTGCACCGTTCCCGATGTAGACACGACCTCCAGCATCGGGGTCCTGCATGGGCAGGAGTCCCCAAAAAAGCTTGGAGCTTCAGCAGTCCCGGTATCTGACTGAAAGGCGAAATACCTGTTGCTTTCATTGTCGTCTTTGCTATCCAGAAAGTCTTCACTCAGAACTGAGATGAATAAAAGATTAGTGTTAGCAGGGAGAGGCAGCACTGAAGGTACAGGTGATCCACTGAATTTACTATGGACACTGCAGAGATGTAAATCCAGAGGAGATAAGTGCTACCAACCATCCCAAATCTGTTTTAAAGATCCCCTGTGCAGCTTCTAGTCTTTCTTGAGATGAAGAGGAAGATTCCTCTTCTCTAGGGCAGGGATGATGGTGCAGGAGGGAAGCAAGACCTGATGCTGCTGCTGGAGTGGGGACATGAAGGGAACACTGATGCATTTGGGGGGATATAGAAGTGCTTACTGGCTTTTTAGACCCTATGTTCTTGAAAAGCAATGAATATTTCATGTGTAAAGCACTATCTGAAGCGTGGGTAGCAAAGACGCTCTTTTTCTTCCTTCCCCCCCACCCCTTGCTTTTTTTTTTTTTTTCCCCAAAGTCAGGAAAATCTGTCAAAACATTTATCAGAAATCTGTATAAGCTGGCAAAGCACTGCAAAGAGCTAATCTGTGCAGAGCTCATACAAACAAACAAAGTCGCCGCGGACTTGCCAGGGGCGCCCCCGATAAGGTTTTATCGCGGGGGATTCAGGTGGGGAAGGAGCTGCCGCTGGGAAGCAGGATGCAAATGCCCAGCTCTGGGACCGGGATGCCTCGGGGAGCTGTGGGATGGCCTGGGAAGGGAGGAGCGGGGCTCCCCACCAGGTCACGGGCCCCAGGAGCATCCCCAGAGCCTGCTGTGGAACCGGGTGACCGAGGCAGATCAAAGTGAGGAGAGGGAGAGCCTGTGTGTGCGCAGGATGCTACGGCTCTCTTTTCCCAGTAACTATTCCAGTCACGTTCCCAGCACACAGGGCCCGGGCTGGGAGCCAGGGAAGGGAAAGGAGGGCCTGGAGAGCTGGGAGCGTGAGTCCGTCGCATCCTGCAGGAGGTGTTTATCTGGGCATCACAGTCAATGAAATACAAGCACCAAGAGGGTCCATCTCGTGTCTTTATGGTCAAGCTTATTACAGGCTTGTTGTGGTTTTGTGTCTCTTAAAAGTAGTCGTGTTTCCATCTCTCTACTGAAAAATGAATCCCTGAGCGTGCCTCTAACAGCCGGGGTTGCCACTAGCCCCCTTCCTTCAGCTGGGAGCCCCTGGCTTCCTGGTTTTGACACAGATCTGCTTGTAAGCAAGCTCTCCCTGATGGTCTGCCTTCAGGAGCCTTGGGGAACCTCTGGGTGATTTCATATTTGACTCAAAATGTAAATAGCCCAATTGGTGGACTGTTGGGCATGGCGGTGAAGGCCCTTGTTCTGGAGAAGACCTCTTCTTGCTCCCTCTTCAAGTAATCTTGGGCTGTGGGAGGCTGGAGCTCACCCATCAATGGGAAGACCCTTGATGGGTGAGCTCATCCCCATGCCCTCAGCTTGTAAAATGGCGTGAAAGAGAATTACTGAAGGCATCAGGTGTGGGAGAAGGGGAAGGAAGGTGGGCTGTGGTGGAAGGTGGAGGCAGCTGAACCGGACTGGTCCCAGGGCTACCGGACCTGCCGGGGATGGCAAAGCAAGCCCAGGAGCCCTGTGCTCCCTGGGGCTTCTGGCGCCAACGCCAAGAAATTTGCTTTTGTTCCAGTTTGTGCTGGAAGCACGGCTCCCTCGGGAGCACCGCGTGCCACCGGCTCCACTTGACACTGAATTAGCAGGAAGATGTTTCCTCTGCGTCGGGTGAAATTTGGACACAAAGAGGAGTGTGTGGCTCTTCGTGCGTAATAGCCGGGTCCCTTCTCGCAGCGCTGCTCGAGGTCACCTCTCCGCATCCTCCCTCTCCGGAGATGGAGAGCTTGTTTGTCCGCTTTGTTCCCTTCCTTTCACTCCGGAGGGTTAAACGCTGAGTTCTGCTGTCAGCTGTCACCCTTCGCCGTCTTCGCGCTTGACCTGCGTGGAGAAACGGGCAGGCGTCTCTGGAAAATGGCAGGTTGGAAACCCGCCTTTCACAGGCTGTTGATTTACTGATTTGCATCGCGTGTGGGAGCCAGAGTCGGTGCTGGGGATGGGGCAGGGGCTGCGATGCCAGGCAGGCTGCGTCCCAGGGCTTCTCAGCCACCATCATCGCTGCTGATGTCCTCTCCTGGCTGCTCCACCTCCTCTGCCGGGCTTTGGCCAGGCTTGGGAGCCTCTTGCAGTGCTCTCCTTCCTCTTCATCCTCAGCTCACCCGCTTGCCGTCACCTTCTGACCCGGCAGCATCCTCCAGTTGTGCCGATGCTGAGGGGAGCACATGAGGGTGGGCAAGTTGAGTGGAAGCTGTCGCAGCCCAGGCTGTTGGTAGGCTGAGTGGATGCTCTCCAGAACATCTGAGATGCCCACGTCTGCCCTAAGCTTCACCCTCAGCATCCCCCAAAGCAGGGCATGGGCCGGCCCTGCGCACTTCATTTTCTTTTAAGAGATGTGGGGTGGTGTAGTATGAGCTGGAAGAACAGGCCAAGTGCTGTCTGGAGACAACTAGCCCAGATATGGCAGAGAGACAACAGTTAGAAACCTCATTTAAGTGAACACAATGAGAGGACTCTGGGGTAGAAGGGGAATTAATTAATCTCATTCCTACGTAGATGCTTTTAATTAAATGTAAGTGCGTGGTCTTTTTAAAAGAAAGTTATGGAGAAGAACCCGTGCCTTTCTATGAGTTTGCCTGGCAGCGGCGGGGCATGTGTGTGTGAGATTCTGCTCTTTTTTTGAGTGGTTTCAAGAGGAATCTGCATCAGAGCAGGAGAGGTCCATTTTGTGGGAGGATGTGCTGTATTTCTCCTTCCTTTCATCCCTCTCTGTGCGATGCAGCCCAACACAGGGGGCATGGTGATGGATGTGGGAGGCTCCCTGCATGTGGCAGAGGGTGCAGAGGAATCATGGAATCACCTAGGTTGGATGGGACCTCTTAAGATCATCTAGTCCAACCAAAGGAGGGGATGGATCTTCCTTCCATGATGTCTGCTCAGTGCTGGAGACCCAGGCGAGGTCTCCAGACTCACGGGCGACTTGGTTTCCCCATCTCTGCCCTCCTTGGGCACCTAGGGTTCAGTGAATTGCTACCTGAAACGCTAGAGGAAAGCAGAACAAAAAGGTACATTTTATTTCACTCACTGAAACTGTATTTTCAGACATCCCGAGTCTCCAGAGGTCCCGACTTCTGGAGAGTGAGCTGGATCCTTGGGGCAGTAATATCAGGGAAGGTGAAGCTTTACCTCCTCCTTATTACTGAGCTCCCCGGAGAAGTTAGCGATGATTCCCTGACTCCTGGAGACCCAGAACACCAGCAGGTGATAGATAGGCACAATTACATATTTATGAAGTGTTGGGCTTTGGCAGGTGTAGGGAATTCAGCCAAATATTACTGCCTTTTCCCCAGCCCTTGCTGCAAGTATGAGGCAGATAAACAAGGAAGGGGAGTTGTGTTTGCTCGTTCGTGAGAGCACATCTCCCCACAGCTCTCTCTGGGTGAAGTAGCTCTTATCAAATACAGTTGGGGGGGTGTGTGTGTGTGTGTGTATATATATATACATGGTTGGGTTTTTTTCCCCTCTTAGATTTAATAGGGGAAAAAATAAAGATGGAAAAGCTAATTGAGCTCTGCTCTCAAAGGTGACAAAGCCCTGCCTGGAGCTGTGGCTTGGGGCTGCATCGCTCCCCTGCTTTGGGAATGCGTGGAGGAGGACGGTCCCCTGTGCCCACCATGGGGTGCTCAGACCCTCTGGGAAAGGATGAAAAGCATTTCTCCTGTGAGCTTTCCAAGGAGGTTTCTTTCTCTCTCACTGGATGGGTCTGTGCCTGCTGGTTTGCAGGGATGGGACCTCTGGATGGGACTCGGTGTGGTACTATTTTCAGAAAGGCTGGATTTTGGGTGCCCTTCTCCTGCCTCCTCCATGTCTCTCTCTGTCTCCCTCTCCCTCAGGTGATTCCTCACCCTGGTAGCTTGGCCCCTGCTCATCTGTGAAACCCATTTAACATCAGGGAACGCTGTCAACCATGGAGAGCTGACAAAATCGGGGCTGGTTCAGGCGGCAGCAGCAGCTCGATGTGCTGACTGCATTTTCACAGCTCAAATTATATTGTGCTGCAGCTGAGGCTGAGAGGGAAGCGAGGTGGTATCCGGGGGAGAGGGAGGGAGATCAAAAGAGAGAAGTGTGAGGTCTCGGGGACCCCGTCCTGCTTGGCCATGGGGCTGGTCCTGGGGTCCTTTTTCATGACCACGTTTAGCTGGAGCCCTCGGGACCATTTGTAGGGAAGGAGGCGTTGGGATTCCATTTGGGAAGGAGAAGTTGCCATGGGCAGGGACCTCCTGGCTGCTTTGTGGTGCCGGCGTCTGCCAAACCCACCTCACAAAGAGCAGCTGCTGCTGTTGGAACGCGGGCGAAGCGTCGTTCCACCTTCCAACAGCATAATTTAATTTTCCGAACCAGAACGCTCTACTTTGCAGACATATGGGTTCCACCGACCTGCCTTCCCGTTCCAGCAGCCTCGCTCTGCTTTCCAAGGGCCCCGTCAGGCACAGAGGGCTGCAGGTCATATCCCTGATTCCAGCAGCCCCTCCGGCTCCCCAAAAAATCCCTTTTCAGGAGGGTGGCCACAGCAACTGGGAAAGGGCTCATTCTCCTCCCTCCCAGGGAGGCATTCGCCAGGTGTGATGGAGAATACCTACACTGGGAGATGTTCTCCTTCACCTGGTGGGTGGAGAGTGGCCTGGACCCTCAGAGAGCTGTTAATACCTGCCACCAGCAGTGTCAGTGTCACCTGCATTGATGTATTTGGTGTTTTTGTAATGCACCGAACCAGCACTATCAGTATTTGTAGTTACTATCACTTTGTTGGGGTTTCTTTTAACGGATAAGGTGAAAAGGTTGGGTGTTTCTGGTCTCACAGAAGGCTTGTGAGATGTGCGACACATGGCAATTAGAAAAAGGCACTGATTATTTCCTGTATTGAAATGCCTTGCAGGGTCACCAAGCCCCCTGCACAGATTTGAGTTTCTCCCACTGTGCGTTGCCGCTTGCTCTCTTTTCCCTGTCTTTGCTGAGGGATAAAGCATTTCTGCTGGTGTGAGGGCATCAGGAACTGTCCCACCCTCTGGGATCTGTCCTGCCTTTAGCTGTCCACATGCATTTTTCAGGCTCGTTCCATACATTGACCTGTTTATTGCCATGGGCACAGTGGTG
The DNA here is from genome assembly GCA_004320125.1 of Scolopax mira. NCBI lineage: Eukaryota > Metazoa > Chordata > Aves > Charadriiformes > Scolopacidae > Scolopax > Scolopax mira. The sequence continues at coordinate 57,075 of BJBW01004508.1, read as the reverse complement.
TTTTGCACCGAGGACTGTGGCTACTGGACCCTGTCTGCAGGCGAGCAGAGATGCGAGAGGATCCTTTGTCGTTGCTCGTTTGGGTGTTGGGGGCTTGTTCAATCTTTTTGTCTTTGATTTTTGGCATCTGTTGCACCGACCGCTGAGCTTAAGGAAGGCGCTGGGCTTTTCCCCGGGTCTGGGAGTAGCGTTGCTTTATTTCCCTGTCATGTTCTGGTGAAAGGTGGGAACACGGATCCCGGCGGTCGCCCCTCGGAGTGACAGGCTGCTAATGAATTGAGAAATGGCTGCGGCCGTTGCTGCCCGCATCACATCTTCATTAGCATCCTTCTCCCGCAGCCCGCTGTGATTAACGCTGGCGCCGCAAACAGGAAACGAATGAATAATAATTGCCCGTCCACTGGAAAGTGCCTCCACAGCGATGGCACCTTTCACTCCGTGGCAGAGCAGGGACCCCGTGGAGAACTTCCAGCCGCAGGTCAGATCCTTCCAGGTTGCCTTTATTAGTGTTTATTAGCCAGCTGTTGGTGCTCTGTTTGTGGCTGGAAGGGCCGATCTGGCTGGCGTTAGAGCGAGGGGAGTTAACTGTGCTGGAAAAGACTCGGGAACTTGGAGCTTCTTTGCCTGCCCAGTGAGTGTTCCCCTGTGCTCCCCCAGATGTGGGATGTGTGCTGGGGCTGAGCCCCCCCTAAATCGACCCGGCTGTGTGATAGGAAGGTTGTCCCAGAGGAATAGATCTGTTAGAGACTCTCTCTGATGTACAAAGGGGGGAATTGCCCTGACACTGTGGGTGTGGGATGGAGAGGAATCACTGAAGCTCTGCAGAGAGACCTCCCTCCAAACCCCTGTTTCAGCCTGTGTCCCTCTAACGAGCCTCTCCTGAGGCTCCCTGGGCTGTAGGCACCTGGAGCTGGGAGTTCCCAGTTGGTGCCACTTGGAGGTCTGTGTTTCCCATGTCACCACCTGAACTCCCTTGAAGTCAGGGAAGAGAGAGGGATGCTTTGGGGATGCTCGTGGTCTCATTTCGGCGTAAGCATCTAAAACATGGCCCTGGGTGTTTAACTGCTGACTGAGACGTAGCGTAGAGCTGTGTCTCTACATCCCTGTAGCTGGACGTGGATATTCGGGCTGTGGGTCCTCCCCCCCGCCCCCCCCCCCAGCATCCTCGCACGAGACTCTCTCACAAGGAGCTTTTCATGAGGCGACTCAGTCAAAAGCTCCCCCTTGTTCCACAGATGCTGTGCATGTGTGAGCCGTTCCAGAGGGAAACCGAGGCAGTTTTCATGTGCCGGCACCTGCTGCTTTGAAGCTCACAGAGTGGGGAAAAATCCCGTTGTGGGAAGGAGGCTGAAGTTGCATAAAACTTGCAGAGGTCAAAAGAATAAATTACTATAATTTTTAGGCTTTTGTGGGTTGTTTATCTCTCCTGTTTTCAAGTCAATCTAATCAAATGCGGATTTGCCACAATCACAGCTCGTGCTAACCTTCACCTGGAGGCTATTAATATGCATGACGCTTGTTAAGTGTTTGTTTAATTTTTATTTATGGAAACTAGAATCTGCAAAGTGTAGCTGAGCTGGAAGCGTGAGCACGTGGGAAGGCCGTGCTGAGCGGGAAGCTGAAGCAGCACATGGATTGCTGTGTGGGTCCTGCTCCATCCCGGGGGGTGTTGGGTCTCGACAGCCCCTCGGTTCGGGGCGTGCTGTCACCCTGTGGGATGCGGGTTGTGCAGGCAAGCCCAGGAAACTCCCTGATCTGATAATCCTTTGCAAAGGAAGAGGCTTCAAATGCAGTTATTGCTGTTTGGATAGCTTTCCTGGGACCAGAATGAGCTCGGAGCCCCCCTGCTCCCTGCACGGGTGTCGCTGCGAGAGTCCTGCCCACAGCCTCACAGTTTAAAAAGGCAATGAGGAGCCTGATGGTCCTCGTGTGACGCAGAGGAATGGAGTGGCTTGCTTCAGGTCACCTCAGGTGTGAAACCAGTCCCGATTCCCTGCGTCAGCATCAACCTCAGCCCGAGCACGCAGCCTGGGGGGGAGCGGGGGGGTTGCTGTGGCTGGCAGAGCGGCGGAGCTGGCTGGCAGAGCTGGGTGGCATCGGGCCAGGGCTGCTGCCAACGCTGGCTCCCAGGCACGACCGATCAACAGTTTGTCTCCATCTGGCCCAGGCAGGCTCTGCAGAACCCGCCGGCGCTCCCGGCCTCCGCGCGGGGAGAAGCTGCCATTTGTGTGAGCTGCAGCTGAGCTGGAAAGGGAAAAAAAAGGGGGGAAAGAAAAAAAAAAAAAGGAAAAAAAAAAGGTCTGTGTCTGTTGTTGGCTGGCTGCTGTTCGTTACAGTGTCCCTGGGGACAGCAGTGTGTGGGGAGGATAGTGCTGCGTGCTGGCACGGGAGCTGCTTGCCATCCCATGGGCTGTGGTGGCCCATCCTCCAGCGAGCGGGGGGGGCTTTGGGCGCTTTGTTTGGGGTTTGTGGGTCTCAGCAGCCGAAGGTCCAGATCCTGTGCTGGAGGTACAGAATCCTCTTCCTCACAGTGGGGATGGGAGCCTAAGCTCTGAAGGTTTAGCGAGTCAATACTTTGGGGGGTAGGAGTATAACTACCTTAATTTTTTAGGTAGGACACTGAAGTGAAGGGGACATCCCAGTCCCTTTCAGGGCCTGGCCATCGCAGGTGTGGGAACCCCGGCACCCGCAGCAGGTCTGGGTTTAGATGCTGAGGTTTTGTTCAAACAGAAGCGCATCTCTTTGCTTTGGACCGACTGTGATGTGAGGCCTGGGGACGGGTGAGTGGCTGCTCTCTGTGTCTCTTCTGCCTCCAAAACAAGCAGAAGCTGGAGGGAGCTGGAACGTCCTCCTCTGTGGCCAGAGCCAAAGGAAATATTTTTCTAAACATGTGCAAAGGGAAGCGGTGGGATTTTCCCCAGCTCCTTCTGGGGGCACCCCTGGGCTGGAGTATGAGCAGGGGGAGGAGAGGGACCACCCGACAAACACTAACAAAACATCTCCACCGCCAGGAGCAGAGTTTGCACCGATGTCTCAGTGGGCTGGAGAGCTGGCGAGGGGAGAATGCTGTTAAATAGAAACGCTTGACCCCCCCAGCCCCGGATTACTGTTTAATGATCTGAACCCTGTGCGCCGTTCCTCTAATTTATTGAAGATGCGCTCACAGCTCACTTAAACAGCAATAACACTGAGTTCCTGGGGGAGAGAGAGAGAGAGAGGAGCTTTTGTGATGGGGGATTTTCCTGCAAACAGCTCTTATTTTTAGAAGTGGCATTTGGGAAGGGAAAAGGGAAGGTGAAGGACGGGATTTGTTTTCAACATATATTCTTACCAAAGCTGCTCCGAGTTCTTCAGAAGTTTCCCCAAGGCCCAATTCCTTGGAGGCCTCCTGTGCCGGGAAGCTGTGAGCATCCCATCCGTGTGGGTGTTACCACGGCCCCGGTGGCTGTGTCTCGGGAAGGTCCCGTTGAGATAACACAGATCTGATGTGTTACTGAGAGGCCACCACTGGGTTTGCAGCTTCCCTGTCTGCTACGGTGCTCGGGGCGGTGGGGAAGGGGACATGCCACGCTGGCTGTCACCTTCCTGAGACAACAAGTCCCCCAGGTGGCGTGGGACAGTGAGAACAGGCAGTGGTGGCCGGGAGGAGGGATGCTGGTGCTCAGTTCCCATTCTCCTACTCAGCCTGCTCTTTGCATGGGGATGGGGCACAGTGGTCCCCCCTCCTGTGACCACCAAACCCCAGAGGAGCCCCTTGAGGAGCCACCTCATGCAGCCACAGCACAAAGGCAGTTGGCTGAGCCAGGCAGTGGGTCAGGGGGACTCGGAGAGGTTCCTCTAACATCTACTTGCAGGGATGGGGAGGATGTTTATCGAGGCAGTTTCAATGTGGTGCTGCTGGTCCTGTGCCCCCCTGTTCATGGGCTTTGGGGTGGTTAGAGCCCATCTGAGGGGATGCTGGAAGATGTTTGAACACTCAATAAACTGAGAGGAGTGTAAATAAGCCCAGGCTCATCCCCTGGAGCTGAAAAACACGCAAGGAATCAGATTATGGAAAATGATCCACTCTGCTCCACCTACTAGTGGTTCCTTTACGGATGAAAGGTTCTGCTGCCCCGTTATTTAAATCAAAGCGACACCCTCCTGCAGCCTGGCCCAGCGTCTCTGCTGTGACCAGCTCTTGGCGTGTGAAGGGATTAATCTGAGCTATAACAGCCTCCCTCTCCCCCCTGCCTCTGCAGCGGGTCCATAAATAATAATTTATCATTGACCTCTAATCTGTAGGCTTTATTGGGAGCTGCGGAATTGAATGTTTTAACAGCAACCTGGGTGCGTTTGAGCAGTCGATCCTCACCTCGGGATTGATTATGGAGTCAATATTTGCCCGGGTTTTCTTTTGATGTCTCCGGAGCAGCCGGCGGGGGGTGGCTGTGCCAGGCGCATCCCGCGTCCGCCGGGATCCGGCACCTCGGTCCTGGCACAATAGCGGCTGATGGAAGCGCCGCTCTGGCAGCAGCTCCCGAAACAAACCCACCGAGCTGTCTCCTGGAAACCCTTAACGCATTCACAATGCCAGTATTTATGTATCTGAAATGAAAAAAAAAAAAAAAAGGAAAGAAAGAGAAAAAGCCTTAACCTTGGGGAGGGGGGAGCTGAGGGAAGGGAGAAAGGTTGCGGTGATTAAAGAAAGCTCTGTTCATTTGAGCAATATTAAATACGACGGGCATAATGACGACTGTGAGATCTGATAGAATAGAGAGAAGGCTGAAAATAAAGGGCTTGTATTTTTCCCTGATGTAACATAATGGTCACATTTTTCTTTCACAATGGTTTTTCTGAGATAAAGAACAAATTACACTGATTTGATTGCTACTTAGAAATACTTAAAATTGAAAAAGACAGCAGGTGGGCATGGTTAGGAAGGATGGTTATTTTAGCATAACAGATGCATGCATAAAGCATTGCCGAGCCAATTTTTTAATCGTGAGACCCGAAAAAAAAAAATAATTCCTCCGAAGTCTTTCTGTGGGAGCTGGGGAGGCGGGGAGGAGTGTGGGGGGCACGGGGGATGGAGGAGGATGCTGTTCTGATGAGGCTCGCCATGGAACGGCGTTGTCCATGGGAACGGTCCTTGTGCAGACCAAGGGGTGTCGTGGTGGGAGATAAATCCATGTGGGGGCTCAGCATTAGGTTGTTTCACAGGCAAGAACTTGGTAAACCAAGGGGGTGGCTTCACAGGGAGATGAGGTGCCACCAACTGGGATAGCTAAAAGGGGATGTGGTGCAGCCCGGGGTGCTGGGACAGGAGGGACAAAGCCTCCTAAACAGCAGCCCTGGCTGGATGCTCTCTTGAGTAGAAGTACACAGTGATTTTTCATTACTCCCACAATTAAAAATAACTTGTTTACTCAGATTTATGCCGTGCTAATAAATATGTCTTGGAAATTACTTAGTAAGCCTTAGTTACTTAATAAAAATGCCATATATAAACCAAGTGCATCACTTGGAAAACTCAATTAATTCACATTTAACTACTGGAAATTACTGTCAGTGGGCTTGGCCATCGCTCCAATTTGCTCCCAGAATGGACACGTTTCTTTACAGCTCTGGATAAATCGTTCTGGGGAGTGCTGGGGGCTGGCACAGCCCCGCAGAGGTGCCCCAGCGGGGAGGGAGCTGGCGGGAGGGCTCCCACCCCAAGGAAAACTGGTGGCTGCTTCACCTGCTGGCTTGGGGCAGGCAACCAGGGCAGGATGGACCTCTCGGAGGCTGGGACCAGCATCCCAGCTCCTGCCAAAGGAAAGCAACGGGGTTGCTGAGGTGCTGAAGGAGGGGAGGGAGAAGGAAAGGGGAGCCGAGTGGCAGCAGCCATGGCCGGGGCCATGAGCAGCGGCTGCAACTAACGAGAGGCAGCTGAGCTCTTCCTGCAGCCCGAGGGGGGCTCTTGCAATGCAGGAGGCACCAGGCGTGGGAAGAGCTGCCAAGTAGCCGAGCGCCGGCTGCTCTGCAGCGCTGGGACCTTTGCTTACGCTGCAAAAGCATTTGGGGGGATTTGCAGGAATAATCCGGATACTCGGGGAAGCTGGCACGGCCCCGGCTCCGCTTTCCCGCGCAGGGTGAAGCTGCCCAAGCACCTCCTGGCACCATGATGGAGGAGCCGTGGTCCTGGCCAGCCCCATGGATGGGGTCAAGCGTCCCCCCCCAGCCCTGGCTGGTGACAGCGATGCCATGGCACATGGGGATGGTGGCCACCGGGGCTGGTGGGACCGTGTCCGGCTTGCGTCGATCCAATTTGTGTTCAGGCCTCTCTGAGTACATCAGGATTTGCTGCTCCAACATTCCTTTCGGTCTGTTCAAAGCAAGCGTTCTGTTTCCTTATGTTTCTTATTTTAAAATTGAAAATAAGGATTCAGACCTGGATGTCCAATTTCAGCAGTTTCCAAACCAACCTCCCATTGCTCATTTTGATGGTCCCACGAGCGGTGCCAGACAAAAAGCAAAGATAGAAGTGGAACACTTAATTTCAAAATTTGGTTTCTATAAAACCCCAAGAAAGTTTCATTTAGTGATAAAGTATATTTTATGTTTCTTTTCTAATGGTATTTTAACAACATCTCAGATTCTCCCAGGATACTAAATCAGATTCTTATCTCCTTGCTGTAATGAACTCCCTGCCCGAGCCTGCCTTCCATAACCGATATTGCAAAGGCAAGACAGAAACCTGCCTTACCTTGGAGGAGGGAGTTTGCAGACTCAGAACTGACCCCCGTGTCAGTCTCTGTTCAGCATTCCCTGGATTTTGTGCGGAGCAGCTGGTGCTGGGGCACAGCCCGTGTCCCTGGGGGATCTTCCCCCCCAGCCGGGATGCCTGGCTCTGGGGGGAATGTTTCTCCTGGGGAGGTTTCCATAAAAACAAAAGCAGAGAGTGAATATCTTGCCTTACAATTTTCCACAGATTATACATATAATTTCAAGGCAGAAGGGAGCGTTTCATTATTGAGCCTGGCCCCTCATTAAATATTAAAGGTGCAGTTCAAGCAGACGTGCTTGTTCGGAGCTTCCATTTGGCAAGGGACGGTGCTTTATAAACTTGGAGTTTTGTTTTAAAATAACAAACCTTACACCCTGGAATTCCAGAGCTGCTGCTGGCAGGCTAATGAGCTGACAAGCCCTGCTAATTATTTTTGTCTCCTGCCGAGTGCAGGGAGAGCGAGGGGTTGCTGTGAGGTGCTGGGTTATCTGGGTGCTGGCCAGGGGGCTGTGGTACGGCCAGGGGCACCAGAGGAGGGGGTAAACTGGGCAAAGTGGGGCTCTGGCTGGCTAGAACCACCTGCGACATCCCGGCTGGGGGAATGTGGGAGAGGGGACCCTGTCCCCATGGAGCAGGGTGGGCAGAGGGCTCAGGGCTGGGGCAGCAGACTCCTGGTGTGAGCAGAAGCAGCCAGATTTCACGAGCATCTCTCTCGTGAGATCTTCCCTCTTTGCTTCTCCTTTTTCTTTTCCTAATCCTGCCTGTCCTGTTGCAGCCACTGGGGCTTCCTATGAAAGTATGGATTTGTCTGGCTTTGGTGTTTAATCCCGAATGTGTCAGAGCGTGTTAGATTTGATGGCTCCTGAAAGGTCTAGTGTGAAGCAAGTACGTGGTGGCCGGAGCCCTTGGTGGGAACCAGAGGGAAGCCTGACCTGGGGTAAGGGCTTGTCCCACGGGAGGGGAGCTCGGAGCGATGCTGCGCCGCCGCTCGCCTCCATCCCGGGACCTGGGAGCAGCGTCTCGCAGCCAGCCCGAGTTACACACACGCTCTGCAAAGAGATAATTAAGCAATTAGGAGCTGGAGGGAGCAGGTGCTGTATGCCAGCCACACACCTGGGGGCAAAAAGGCGTTAATTGTTGCCCGGTGCCTCCCACAGACAGCCCCCTGCCCTGGGGACAACTTCCCCTCTGCTCTGCGCAGAGCTTTGGCTTTGGGGGCAGTTCCATCTTCAGGATCCCCAGGTATCCTTTTATTTTCTGGTTTTTTGGGGGGAAGGGCAGGCAGCTTGCTGCACTCAGCGGTTACCACCGGCTTAATGAGGGCCCAGAGTTTTTATTAGCCCCTGAGAGTGGCCGTCTGGGTTCAAACGGCCTCGAGTGCCGGGAAGGGGGTGCAGACCTTAGCATTGCTGTCGGGCAGCCTGGCTCTGGGGGGGAGGCAGCAGCCTTGTGCTCCAGCTTCAGGTCCTTCTTGTCATCCTCTAGTTTTTACATCCACCCCGTTTTTTTGCTGGGAGCAGGTTGGTGAAGGGACTCGTGCTGTGCTGCCGCTCTCTCCCCAGGCCGTGGCCTCAGGGGAGCTTTGTTATTCCAGCTGCTTTTTTTCTCCTCTTCTGTAAGGAGAAAAATTAAAATCCTTAGAACATGATAGTGCCCGAAACCACCTGCCAGGAGCAGCTCCTGTGCAGTGAGGGATAGAAGAACAACAGACAGATCAGACTGGTGTGCTCTGAATGCCCATCTCCTGGGGTTTTATCATCCCCACTGAGACTGGGGGGGCCTGACTGGGACAAGTGACCCCAGCACTGGCTCAGCATCCTGGGAGCGAGGCAGGAAAAGCTCCTTCCTCATAGAGTGATGCTTAATCCTTCTTTTCACTCTCCTTCCTCCCAGTTGTCATGCACAGGGCTTGGACGGCACTTTTAATTTAGTGGATATTACTGGTTGTGTAATTGAAACTCAATGTTAAATATTAAACTCAAAAGCAATGAGCCTTGAATGAAATTGTGGTGCTCACTGAAGCTCCCACCTTGTTTCCACCACCTGAGCGAGGAGGAGTCCTGTGTCCCAGGAAAAGTCTGTCCCATGGCTTGGTTTCCAGTTCTGCTCAGGGACTTTTAAATTTAACCTTTTTTTTGCCTTTTTCCTGATGCAACTGACCCCGAAGAACCTGTGCAGGGTGGGTATGGACAGTGATACTGGTGTCTATTGGGAAGATAGCTCTTTCTAGCAAAATGGGGGCCCGGGGGTGCTGGGGCCTCGCCTTCCTCCCCGGCTGCTGAGAACACCCCCAAAAGAGAGCAGAAATGAAGATGTATCTTTCACCATACGCAGACAAACTGGACTTTTTTTTCTAAACTAAAGTAATTCACTGTGCATCTGCAGACAAATATGTGCTTGTGCATTGTTATTGTTATTAATATGGTCTCTGTTTTTAATTTGCCTTTTTTTTTTTTTTTTTTTTTTTTCCCCCTAGCAGCTAATTACCTGGCAGATAAAGAGTTATCTGCACTGAATAGCTGTTTAGGTAGCAAGCAAAGTTGCAGGGAGAAGGGGAAAGTTGCACGGGTGGGTGATAGATGCAGCAGAATGGGGTCCAGTGACTGGCATCTCCGAAAAGCTGTGTTTGGGGGGTGGAAATGAGACGTGGTGACGGTGGGAAAAGGCATCCTGACCCCCCCCCAGGGCTTCCCGAGGCAATGGGGAAGGGTTGGGTTTGGGTTGTGGAGCACTGCTGCCCGGCTGGAGATGCCACCAGCCACTCATTGCTGACGTCTTCATAAGGGTGATACTAACTTGAATGAGTTTTCTGGTTTTTTGGGGTAAAGCTGCTGCCTTTCAAAGGTTCAAAGAGGCCTTTGTGCTTGTGCTCTCTGTCACGTTGGGGTTTGCACGGGGCTGGAGGCTGAATGAGTGTCCTTCGACGTACAAGGGGGGGGGTGGGTGTGTTAGATGATTATAAGCACGTTAGCGGAATAAATTATGCATACAGTTATAAGAAATTATCGATCTGTTGGCTTCTAATCACACGATTACTCATCAAATGACCTATTTCTCACGCCTTAACCCTTTGAAACCTGCTCCAAAGGGATCTCGTGTGGAAATGGCGACGAGTCGTGGTGGAAGGTTTTTGTGGGCGTCGTGCTCACATTTGGGGTCTCATGATGCCTGCGGTGGGAACCTGCAAATGCCAGCAGGTGAGTGACTGGCATCGGCTCCGGAGCTGCCTCTGGGGAACCCCCCAGCTTTGTGTTGCTTTCAGCAGAATAACACCGTTCCTCGTATTTTATTATATATACATATTTTATTATCCTTAATAACCAACGCTCTCCAGCTGTTGTATATCCTCATCCAGATTATTCTTTTTTTCCCTGACTTCCCAATTATTTCAGCTCCTTGTACGGGAAAATACATCTCAGCAGAGTGTGTTGGAGCTGCGGGTGCGTGGGATGTTGGGCAGGGGGTGTTCTCCGTGCCCGCAGCCCCCGGGGAGCTGCTGGCAGAAGCCCCCAGCCCTGGCACAGCCCTGGCACCCGCCCCGGGTCACATTAAAAACTGCAGAGACCGTGGGGGAGATTTACTCTCCATAAAAAAAATGTGACTGTTATGCCAAGTTGTTGCATTTTTCTGTGTTTTGCTTTAATGGGTGATAAAACTGATTGACTCGCCAGCTTTAGACGACTCCACAGAATATTAGTTGGGGTGGGATTGATTTTTTTCATTCCCCCCCACTTTTTTTTTTTTTTTTATGCGGCAGGTACCTGACAACTCGAAGTTACGAACTTTGAGTTAAATTATGAACCTTTTAGTTTTGCATTACGAGGAGTATCTGAAACCTGATTTGCTACATCAAACCACATTAGTTGTGTTATGTTATTTTCTAAAAACACATTTTGGAGAAATAACTCCAATCTGTGTTGCATTTTATAGAGCAAAATAATTGAATGGCGGCTGTTTGTAATTTTAGCAATCTCTTAACCTTAATCATATTTAATGGCTTTTCTCTTCAGGCTAACAGGAGGGGGAAAAAAACATATTTCAGCTCCATTATATAGCAGCACTACAGTAATGCACTCCCGGCTCTGGCAGGCACTGTAAATTCCTGCTTTCTGAATTGTTGGTTCAGGACAATCATTCAGCAGGGAATTACTTTCTCATCTACGAAATAAATGAGATGTTAAACTAGTTTTCTGCTTCCTGCGGCAGGAGCGTGGCGCCGTGCGGCCCCGCGGAGGGTGAAAAGAAGGGCCTGGCCCCGGGGCTGTCACCAGGGAGCGTGGAAAGGCCCCGGGGCACGGATCGGTGTCGGACCCGGGCGAAGGCGGTGAGTCAGGTGAGATCCACCAGGCAGGAGGGAGAGGCGATGGCAGACGTGGTGTCGCTGGGACGCTGCTGCCCGGCCCCTGGGCAATGCTTCTCTTCCTCATGGGGACGGTGGTCCCAGTCCTGGCCGAGGCTGGGGGTGTCACCCTCCACAGCCCCCACGCTCCACTTGCCCTTTGCATGTGGAAAAATCAAAGTCATTCCTGATTCAGTTGCTCTTTGCTGCTGGGATTAGGCACCCCCGTGTCTTCAACAGCCTTTTTAAAACTTTCCATCCTCTCCGTCAGGCGGTGCCTGTTGGAGTGACGAAGGGTTTCATTTTGGGGTTGTTTGCATGGTTTTTTTACCCAGCCAACAGAGTCAGAAACACTTCCCTGGGCTTGCTAATTAAAATTTCAATTGCCTTGGTAATTGAAATATGTTTCACGGATGAGGGCATGGAAGTCCCCAGTAGTACAGGACCGTTGCCCACTTGGTTGCAGATAGTTGTACTTCAAAAATAGCACGAGGAGCTGAGGGCACACGTGCGAGGGGTGAATTTCACAGGGTTTGCGAAACATCCGGCTCCCATTTGTATGTTGAACCATGGAAATGGCCACGGCGTTATCTCTATATGTCATTTATTTAGTGGTGTGTATTATTTAAGTGGGGTGTGTGTGTCCAGACTGTGGGAATCCTGTTAAAGCAGGAGCGAGGGAATATTCAGAGCACAAACCAGCCAAAGTCCTGCTTCTCCTTTGCCCACCGCTGCCCGGACGGGTGCCTGGTGAAGTCTCTGCCCGAGTAAGGATGGAAAGGGAATTGAGTTAATTGCTGGCGTGTGTGGGCCATGTCCCCCACCCCCAGCTCGCACCATCTATTGCTCCTGTTCTGCGGGTGGTTCTGCTGAGAATTACGGTGCCGCCAGGAGGAATAAACAACCCTTCTGTCTCGGCACAAGGAAGGCGGTTAATTTTTCCCCGTCGGAGCTCTGTTCCTCCGGAACTCTCTCCCATTGTACTCGTGAAAAATATGTGAGTATAATTACGGATACCGGGCCAGGCAGCAAAGGAAAGGCGCGATGGTGATTAACTCGGGGTGTGTGGGAGAGGTCACCTTCCCTCACCCTGGCACGGAAGAAACCCCCCTTTTTTTTCTTGTGTTCTCCCCCCAAGATATGCTGGAACTACGTGAGTGACAGGGCAATATCCATGACAATATGCAGAGTTCTGTAGGAGATGGCAAACCTGCAAAGAGTCAAAGAAATTCCCTTGAATTTCTGGCTGCTCTCAGTTGGAATATTAATGCTGTTTTAACAGAGTCTTTTATATTCCGTTTCTACAGATGGATTGTTTTTCTTTTAAGGATGACATTAAAAAGGAAGGCTCACCCCCTGCCTCCCCTGGGTGCTGGCTCCCATCGGAGCAGCCGCTAAGGAGGCCTTTGATATGTCACACGCAGTAATGGCTCCTGAAATCACTCCGTATCCCCGAGAAGCTGATGAGGAGATCAGAGGGCACGGTGTCCTGTTAGGCTCCGACAGGCCGAGGCTGAGGACAGGGTCCACGAGGAGCAGCAGTTTGGAGGGATGGAGACAGCCCCAGCCAGATGTTCCCCTAAGCCCCTGAGAGCATCGTGCGTGGGAGGTTCAGCCTTAAACACACCCAAGTGACTTAGGTAAGGACTGGAAAGTCCTAAACTTCAAGTTTTCTTTTTTTTTTTTTTTCCTCTAAGAGGTTGAAATTGTGGAAGCTGTTCCTGTGTGCTGCAAGTCCTGGTTTGCTAAAGGCACATGCATTACAAAAGGATTTATTAATCTATTTTTTCCCCCCCTTCTTGTGCAGTGCAGGGTACAAGGGAACCTCAGCTGGGTTCAGCTGCTGGGGACAAGTGGAGCATGATTGTCCCAGGCAAAGGAACCTGCACCCCTTCGTGCTCAGCAGCATCTGGGGCTTTGCTGGAGGGAAACGACAATTGCCTTTTTATTCATTTCAATAGCATTATGAAACATTAAAATCGGGTTTGGTTGGTCACATGGGAGTGTCATCCATCAGTAACTCGGTGCACGAGAGTGCGCTGGAGAGTGTCTCCCACTGCAGGCAGAAGGCATTATTAAAGCAACTAATCATTAAAAAGAATAGTACAAAGAACCTAGTTGTCTGGTGAGCCTAATGGCTTTATTTTCCCATTCTCCAGCATAATGAGAGCAGTCTGGGCTGCCTGAATCTGCCTCTCTGAAAGCCTAATTGTTTTTAAATGTCTTTGCTAACCACTTCACATAGTGCCCATAAATCTGGGTGTGGGTAACTGAGAGCCAGGCTTCCCAGCTCCCTTTTAGGATGACACAGTTGTGCGTTAATTAAACAGACACTTAGGAGGATGCAATCTTTCAGTCTTTAAACGTGTGGCCCTTAGCTGTGCCAGAGCAGAGTTCGGGTGCCGGGTTTCTGGGGGAGCTCGGTAGGACAAAAGCTCCCAAACACCCAGAGCTTGTGTTCCTGGCTGAGATGTGTCCATCAGATGGAGAAGCCCTGGAGAGTCCGTGCTCGCAACTTGTTCTCTCCCCGAGTCGTTCCATCACGAATATGATGACGGAAAAGGTGATTTTATTTAACGGTGCCCTACGGCACGACCACAAGGCTCCTCCGTCTCCTCCTCACTATTCCCAGAAAGGCTCTTTCCTAGAAGGTAAGTTATTTCTATTTTTGTGGCAGAGGAAGGCTGAAGAGGGTGAGATGAAGGGTAAATACATCCTCATTTGAAACGGTGGAATGACATAAAGTGAAACAACAGAGGTAAATGGTGAGGGGAGGTTCAGCCCATCGCCTGATTATCTCTGGAAAATGCCGAAGTGTTTCTGTATGCTCTACCACCGAGGACTTTGTCCACATCAATTTCAAGTGATTTAAATACTTGTGGTCTCTAATGAGAGCTGGCTGGAAAGCAAGGATGCTTTTTGTGAAAATGTCAGCGTTTCTATAGAAAATCAGGAGTGTTTTGATGTGGAAATACTGCTGTGGTTCTTCCTGGGAGCTGCTGAGCTCTTGGTCCTTATGCTGAGCTTCTGTGGACGAGGAGTCCCGTGGCAGAGCTGGGGTGCCTCAGCTGCATCCCCTCAGCTGCACCACCTGAGGTGCATCAGCACATTCCCTCTAGGTTGGTATAAAATGCCTTCTCCTGCTTTAATTTCCTTTCTCTCAGGTCTTCCCCATCGTGTCACTCCAAGTGTTGGTGCCTCTTCCTCATGGCTCTGTGTCCCAGTGAATGCTGCCATCGCGTGCCTGTTGCCTTGACAGGTAGGTAGGTGTGCTCCTCCTCCCTGCAGGCAACTTCTTCATCATCCTCACCGTGCCCTGCAAGGCTCCTTCCCACCTGCCCCCGTCTCTTTGGCTCTGTCACCTCTGCAAATGGGCTCTGGGGTGTGTGTCACCCCCAGTCCTTGTGTATTGAGTGCCAGTGTCCCAGCCCTGCTCACGTACCGGTCAGGGTGATACCCATTCTTGCAGCCGGAGGGGGTTATTTGAGAAGATTTGGGGCTATTTTGGTGAGTGGAAATGGTACTGGCATAGAGAGAGCAGCCAATCGTTTGGGCTGCTCCGGTAACACTCTACATCCCTTTAAAAACCACAGATATATCCCTTAATGAAATGTAGCTCACTAAATGAAATGATGTCTGAGATGTGCTGCAACCCTGCCCCTTGGGCTGCGTTTAACCGGGAGCAGCATGGAAACATCACATTTCTTTCCATCTCCATCCTGGGCTTTCTCCTTCTCGGAAGGTGAGATATTAACTGTGTCGGCTTTGACGCAGTTGTGATTCAATTGGCCCTCTCCCTGAACTGCGAGATGAAGCTAATGCGAAGGGATAGGAGGCAGGCACGACTTCCAAACAGTTTTCTTTTGAGCAGCCCATTACACATTAACCTGCAAGATGGTATGTTTTAAGAGAGCCTTGTTCGTCACCTCTGAAAAGTCAAATTAACATAATTTCTGGAAAAGAACAATGGGGATAGAAAGTGTTAGTCATTGTTGATTGAACAGGTAAGTTTCAGTGGCGTGATCTGCTGAATATTCATACTATATTGTTTTTGACATTTAAGAACTCAATTATCAGTTGACTAATCAGTCTTTTACAGTACGGTATTTTTGTGATGGAAAATGAAGCACTGGTAAGCCTCAAGGGGAATACTATTCAGATAGATCTTTTTGATTTTGTTTTTTTTCTTTGAGGCAGGGTTTTTCTTTATTAAATGGATCAATTTAGCACTTCTACTAGCAAGTGACTAAGAGCCCTCTAGCAGGGAGGGCAGCTTTTATCCCAGCTTTCCAGCACAGCTCAATCCAGCTCCGCAGCATCCTTCCCGTGGAGGCCAGGGTCGGGCCGGTGGGGGGATACATGGGGGTGCTCAGAGGGAAGGGGACCAGCCCCACGGTCCCTCGGGAGCTTCCCAGCCCTTCGCCCGGGTGCAGCACCCTTCACAACGGGGCTCCTGTGTGCTCTGTGTGGGCTTTGGTATCGTTTGGAGCTCTAAAGAAGTGTGGAACCTTGGTCAGTGATGACTGTTTCCAAACACATTGTAAAGCTGGAAAGAGATGGGAACTGCCTGGGCGTTAGTGAGGACCCCCAAACTTTGTCCTTTTCCCTTCTTTCTCTCTCTTTGGAATGTATTTTGGAAATCTAGTAATAATCTTTATGTAATTTACCTCTTTCGTTGAACAGCTCAGGGACCAGCTTTCCACTTGACAGATTATTTTGACATATTTACTCATAGCTATGTCTGTCTCAGCAGCATCCATATAAAAACCTCAAACTTTAAATTAAAGTGCAGGGACTGAGATTTTTGCCTGCAATCAAACAAGCTCTTGAACACGCTCCCCTCTCTCTGCCTTCTAGTTCTATTTAGGCCTAAAACTGTAACTACAACAAAGCAGTTAGTGCATAGGGGGTTTTTTTATTATTTTTTGAACACAAATGGGGGCATTGTTACGGAGTGTTTGCTGTTGGGGAGAGAGTCCTGCCTCTGCTGGGGGGGCAGGCTCTGGTGAGGGCAGTTGGGTTTGGCCATCCCAAAGGTCCCTCGTGGCGATGCAGGTTCCTCTGCACTTGGCTCCGGGATACACAGGGCGGGAGGGGGGGGGCAGGACTCGGACTATTCCCTGCAGGTTTATTTTAATCTATGAAAGCAAGCAAGCACATTATTTCACCTTCTTGGAATGTGACAGTTATTAATAACCCCATTAAGAGCGGGACTGCTCGGCTCTACTCAAGCAGGCGATGCCCGAATGATTGCTGCGGAGCAGGAAGGCTCCCCCGACTTACAAAGTTAACAAGATGTTTTGTTGCTAAACATTGTTTTTCTCTTTCCGTTTGGTGGTTTTTTTGTTGGTTGTTTTTTTTTTTTAACGAGCCCTGCTAGGGGTGTCGCGGGTCGGATCAATAAGAACACAGGCCTCCTCCATTACCCCGAGGAGAGGGGAAAAGGACAGCAGCTACAGAATTTCTCAAAGGTTTTTAAAATAAGCCCTTTCCTTTACACTCTTGTTTATCGCACTCTTTTGTAAGTATTTTGGTGTGGCTTGTTTGGTTTGGGTTTTTTGTTTGTAATGAAGCTTGGCCCTCCAACATTCATCCTGCTGGTGGAGAGGCTGGAGTGGGAGGCTGCGTGTGGGGTGGGTGCTGTGGTCCCCACTGCCACCAGATTGGGTGGGGGGGTGCGTTGCTCAGGGGGGCCCTGGGCACAGTTGCTGTCACTGGTGCTTTGCTTAATGGACACTGCTTGTTTTTGTAAGGTTGTTGAGTGGCACGGGCATGTTGTGATGCTTTGGTATTCCAGGGGAGTTTGCTCCTGGGGTGGCAGATCTTCCCGCTCAGTGAGGAGGGTATAAAGCACTGGAGCAAAGCTCAGAGATGGCACAGGAGCAGCTGGAAAGCCTTGGGCAGCCCCTCGGGTTGCATTTCTCTCCATGGCTGCTCACAGGGGTTTGTTATTCAGGGTTCCTGACAAGGACGCGGGTGGATGAAGGGTTATCATTCCTATGGGGGCACAGCAGCATCTTAGGAGGAGCGTGCTCAACAGGCCTCCGTGTTCACTCCTTTGCTTCTCTTCTTCCTATTTTTTTAAAGAGCATTGTGTCTTGGGGTGTTTTGTTTGGTAGGAGAATACCAAGAATTGTAATTCTTTTTAAAGCCGGTATTATATCTACATCCATGTATATGTGCGACTGCTCCTTTATTTCGTGTGAGAATAATGATGTCTAGTTTTACAGAACTTGAATAATTTATCAGCATAAACACTTTGTGCCCAGCACCCGACGGCCCTCTCCATGAAATGGAAACAAACCCAGAAAAATGTTAGCGAATAATGAGATTTCTCGGGTCGCAGGACAATTTTTGGAAGCCGTTTCCAAAGGCTGTGGACAGGCAGGGGCTGCCGGGGGGGGGTGCAGGACCAGCCCCTCCATTGCCTGCCAGGGGGCGAGCTGCCCCTGCTGCCCCCAATGCTTTTTTATCATTAGTTAATTTTTCAGTGTTTGTGCAGCTGCTGAGAGCCGTCGGAAGGATGCTCCAGCCGGTCGTGCTCGGCGCTGGACCATGAGATTCCTCTTGGGTTTCCCCCTCTCTCAGGTAATTTTTCAAAATTATCCCTGTGTCGTCTTTTGAACAAGCGACGCGTTGCTTGGGCCCAGCACCTTTTCTCTTTCCAGAAAAGGAAATAGGCACCTTTTCCCCCACAAATATATTTATTTGTGCAGTAAGGAATCAAAACACCATTTAATTCTGAAGATTAAAACCTCATCTTGTCAGGCAATTCTTATTTGGAGCACTTCTTTTCTTTTTCTTTTCTGATGGATACAGGTGTCTGTTTTTCTTGTCACCAGCCAGACCCCTTCGTGCTGATCCCAAGGCTATTACTCCATCACGTCGTCGCTCTGCAGAAAGAAGGTATTAAGCAAAATAGCATTCTCAGGAGCAGGGAATTGCTATTGTTAGCAAAACAATACCTGCAAAATAATTTCCTCCCGGCCGAAGCCTCATGTCTCCCAGCAGCTGGGTGGGAGGGATGGGTTATTACCTGCTGGTCATGCTGGCTGCTGCTCTGACCCCAAAGTGCTGCTTCCTCCTTGAGGCTGAGGGGGAAGGCGAGGGAGCTCCATCCTGGGCGAAGTGCTCTGATGTAGGACCTTTTTTCCCCAGTTTTGGCACTTTGGAGGGAACTCTGCCTGAAAAAAGTCACAAAGTACCTGTTTGCATCCATGGGTGACCCTAAATGTTCCCGCGTATCGAAATTATGGAAGAAGAAAGGGAAGACGGTTGGTAGTATGGGAGGAAAAAAGGTGGGTTTGCTGGGGATTATTTTTCTGACTGCAAAAGAAAAGGATGCAGTGCCTTGCAGTAAATAAGCCCAGGTTCCTGGGGTGGCAGAGCGCCAGGCCTGGAGATTCACTGCTCTTTTTTTTTTTCCAACAACAACAATTAGCTTCTTGAGCTAATGAGAGGTTTCATAAGCAACCATGAATAACAGTGCTCGGGGACTCGTGGCAAAAAAAAAAAAAGTCCCCAGACGGTGTTTTGAATGGCACAGCCACCGTGTCGCTACCGACAGAGCAGAGACTCCTCGGGCAGCACCTTCCCCCCCACCGGTTTCGGCAGGGGGGTGTCAGGAGGGGAGATGGAGCAGGTCCCGGTGCCTGTCGGTTCGTTTGCTGTGATTTCTGTTACCGGCATCTCCGAGGAGTCCCAGAGGCAGCAACGATCGGGTGCTGCAGAGGCAGGTGGGGATATCGGAATACGATGGCCGTGGTAGGAGACACAGAGAGACCCTTTGACTCCATTGACAGGAAGGGGAGGGATATCAATTCTATCTCTTTCAATTAATGAACTAGAGTCTGAAACTTCCAGCCTGGTTAAAAACATTATAGATTTCACCCGCGTGGTGCTGTTAGAGGGTTCATTCAATCATTGCTGTGTGCTCTCGGTGGGGCTTGTGGAGCCCTGCTCTTCCCTGCTGCCCAAGAGGAGCATCCCGGCCTCCCCTTGGCTCCCACGTGAAGCCCCTGGAGCTTCACCAAGAGGTGCAAACCAAGGAAGGCATCTTCCTCTGAAAACACCCAGACAGGACACCACCAGCATCTCCCTGCGCCACAGCTGGCTGCCAAAATTCCAGCTATACCTTAAAATCATTGACTTGCCGTGCGCTGTGGGTGGTTGAGCTGTGTGATGCCCTGGCCCCGGGTTCTGGCCAGAACTGTTGCTGGCCCTGAGAGGCAGCAGGCAGAGGGATGCTCCTCAGGCGAGGGGCTGCTCAAAGGGACGGTCAGAGGGCGAAGCAGGAGCCACCACTGGCCATAACGGGGCCTCCCCGTCACAGCATCTCCCCGAGCGTGAGGCAGCATCCCCTCTGATTTTAATTGTATTCACAGAGCTGCTATTACTCCATCTGGATCACGCGGGAGGAATGCTAATGGCCCTCTGGATTGTTTTAAGTGCAGATCTGAACCAGATACTTGCTTTCATTTTGTCAGGAGCTGTCGCTCCGCGCAGAGATTTGTGGAGTTTTCCTTCTAATGGATCCCGCCCGGCTCCGGCGCCGAGCCCTGGGGTGCGTGTGTGTCTTAGGGGAGAGCAAACCTGCCAGGGAAAGGGAGAGGTAGGAAAACCTCCTCCCCAGACCAGTAATTAACTCTGACATGGAACAACATGTAAGAAAGGCTCCTGGAGGGGGGGCGGGGATTGTGGTTCTTGGGTGCGATGAGGGGACCATGTTCCAGCCCTGTCCAGTGATGCCACGGCTCTTCCTTTGCTCCCATCCCAAGCTCTGTGGGGCAGGGACCCCCTCTGGGACCGCAGAGTTTGGGGGGGACCTTCGACCAGTGGCTCGCGGTACTCCTGTAATGCTAATAGTCATTAGCAGCAATAAATCACTTTTCACATGAGCTTCCCTCTTCTTCTCCCATCTCTCTTTCCTCTGAAGGTTGATCTGTGACCCCCCATTGCTCTGGTCACCCAGCTGAGGAGGCACCAGGGAGCATCTTGACCTCCCTGTGGAGTCCCTGCTCCTCTCCCACGGTTCACCTGCTCCCCTGCGCCAGAGGATGCCCCCAGCTCCACTCCGAGGCTTCGCATCTGAGGTGGGAATTATTCCATTAGCAAAGAGGATTAATGTTTCACAACAAAAGGTAATTTATTCAATGGTATGCAAAAAAAGGTAGCGGTAACAGCACGTACAGAGCTTGCTTTAATTTTGGCTATTGTATTGTAAGTTTAAATCCTGTGAAAACATTGGTAACTCTGCTGTGCACCTTTGGGGAGAACTTGACCAGTCCCAGCCTGAATTGGATTGCCTTAATTAAACTCACTTGACTTGGAGAGAAGAGGAACATGGCAGGTTTTCAGGCTCTCAGTCTCCTCCGGAGCAGCCAGCCAAGTGCTGATCTCACCAGAAAACAACCTGATCTCCTTCCCCACACCCGTAGGAGACCCTTGAAGTGAGACGTGGGCTTTCTTCTTTTGAGAGCCCCTTTAACCAGTCTGGGGTTAACCCAATGTGATCCACTCCAGCATCCCTGTGGATGCAAGGCTTGATCCCAGGGAGGGACCAGGACCCACAGGACAGCCCAGTGCAGACCTGTCTGCTGAAACCACGGTGGGCTCAGGGGTAAGTGTGGGCAAGTTTAGGAACGTGTGGGAGAAGCTGAGGTTGTCTAGTGGGTGAAATTACGGCAGAAAGTAGATGGACCTTTGGGTACCCAAGATCACCTTGTGCTTAGAAGCTTGTGTCTGTTCCAACAGCATTAATGGCCCTGGTGGGAGACGCTGCCACTCGTCGTGCCTCGCTGCCGTAGCTAATGCTGCTCTGCAGCTGCTTCACCCGGCCCTTGCCAAGGCTATGGGATGTCACCAGACCAAGACAGGCCAGTTACTGTCAGGACAACCCTTTCTCCTCGTGATAATATGGAAAGAAGTAGAGAAGGCAACTTCATTTTTTTCCACTAACTCACGCATTGGTTTCTGGAGAAGCCTTCTACTTTTTGATGTGTGAACCGGCCACTCTTGGCCTGGAAGGTATCAAAAAGCAGGACACAGGTGAGCTGGCCTGTGTCCTCTGAGTCTGCCTCTTCATTACTCAAAAGGAAAAAAAGGTAATGGGGGTTTTTTGCTGTGTTTTTTCCCCCCAATTGTTACGTGTGTGAGTCAGTGCTCGAGTTCAGTGGCTCCTCACACACGATGGTTTCTGTGGGTGAGGTACCTTGAGAGGGATCCCTGTCTGGGGACACCTGCCTGTTCCAGCTGCTTTCACCTTGGCTGCAATCGCCTACAGTTTGCCTTCAGCAAGCGATAATAGTAATAATAACAGCAATCCAGAATGTCCTTGCCTTCTGGACTTCTTCCTTCTCTCTGCAGCTCTAAAATTGCCTCCTGTCGCAGGTGCTGATGTTTCCTACACGTCCCCAGCTGAGGTCAGCTGTGCCACTGGCTGCTTTATGGCCCTTAGACACACCTCAGCTGGGTCTGGTGTCCGAATCCATCACCTTCTTGGGATGGATCCCTTCTTGGGACACCCATTCTCCTCTGCACCCAGGCTGGCTATGGCTCCAGACATTCACCATCATCCATGGGATTTGTTTTAGCCCAGTGCCTGTAGCCCACCTCTAACAGAAAGTGACGCTGTGGCTGGCTCTGAAGAAACATGTTTGAGGGTTTGTTGTTGGTTTTGGGTTTTTTTTTCAATCTAGACCAAAAGAAACACAGAGAATACCTGTCCTGGGTCCCTGCGCAGAGGCTCTGCAGGTCTGAATCCCTGGTGCAGGCTTTTCCATGTCACGCTGATGGCATCATGTGCCTCTCCAGCGTCTCGGGAGGTATTTATAGCATTTCAAGATCTTTTATGTGGCATGAACTCTAGAAATAAACAAGCTGGTAAGTGCTTTTACCTTCTGAGGGAGGCTGTAAAAGCCTCAGTATCTGCATTGATCCAGCCCTGGGGATTTGCATTAATTCCTCCCTCCTCCAGTGACTTCCATCTCCCGACTCACTTGCTGGGGACGAAACCTGCAGCACGCAGGGTCTTGGCATCGTGGCCCCAGCAGCGCCGTGTGCCTGCATCGTGTCACTGTGTGTGCCACAGCGACGGAGCAACACGGGAAAGGTTTGGATCCAGGAGGGATAACGCCCCGTCCAAGCTGCGGTGGAAATTCTGGCACTGAAGATGACCACAGCCAAGGCTGGCCTCGCTCCAAGGAGGTGGGATTGAGAGTTGGTTCTTCTCCAAGGCAGGTAGAGCTGGCCAAATACAGTGGCTTGCGAGGACAGGGTTTCTGGGGCGGGGGGGTACTGGCCACCTCCAGTGCTGTCCCGAGGCAGCTGCCTCCATGTTAGCCCAGAGCATCTCCTAATCTCTCCTTCTCTTTCCTTCTCTCTGGTCTTCTGGAGCATCTCTCCAGGGCTGAATGGGATTTATTCTGCAGGCAGAACTCAGCCCATGAGGAAAGGAGCTGTTAGGAATTTGCCATTTGTGACCCAGACAGTGATTCCTCCAGAGCCATCACATCCTCTGCGCTGGGTGCTGAGCACAGAGCGGGTCAATAATCTAAACCAGAGTGAGAGACACAAGATATTACTCCTACCATAAAATAAGGTTTAAAAAAAAAATAAATCATTGCACCATATTGCTCACTGCTGTTTTTGCCGAAGTCAAAAATAGAGGTGAAAGGAATTTTATTTTTTCCCCCTTGTTCTGTTTTCACAGAAAAAAAACTCCTTCCCTGGGCTAAAGACCCATCTGGCAAAGTTGTATTTATAGGGAATTGCTAAGAAAGGTTTTATGAGTGAAACCGTGAAAGTGCCTTTGCTCGAGGAACGAGAGGGCTCCTTCCTTGCCTTCCCCCACCCTGCGACTCCCCGGGGAGCCCTGCTCCTGCCGCCCTCGCAAGCAGGAGCTCCAGCTTGTGCCAAAGGCCACACTGCAGAAAAGCCACTAAAAATCTGTATAAAAATGTGGGTTGGCGGCAATCACAATAGAAACTGAATCTTGTGTTTTACAGAACCAGTCAAGATACAGGCGCAGTGTCGTGTGACTGGTCAATGCAAATAAAACCCGTTTGGGGCTGATGATGGCTTGGAAAGTGTCGGCAGAGCCGGCAGCCACGGCAAGGGGTTGGCTGCTGGAGATCACTGTTCCCATGTGGGAACATGGTAAAACAACTCGGGGCTGGAAATGGTCACTTTGTCTCAGACCTTTTGCCCTGGTCTGCAGACCACAAGCAGAAAAGCAAAACCTTGGGAGGCTGGGAATATTTGTGCCCAGTTCCCTGATTTTTATGAGCTCTTTGGTCAGCTGTCTGATATCCCTCTCTCATCTTGTCCACCCCACAGAGCTCTCCTGGCCTCCCTCCTCCCCTGGCTGGTGGCCATGGGGCAGAGCCCGTGATGGCTCCTTGGCTGGTGGACACCTGCCTGGTGGACACGCGTGTGGCAGTGGCTGGTGGTGCTGGGCTCCATCCCCTCTCCCGTGGGTCCCAAGCGGCGGCGTGACCTGAGGGACTGCTGGACCAGGTAAGCTCAGAGGGACTCCAGTTTGTTGCCGGGGGGCTATGTGCACAGGTTGCATCCCTTGGCATGGTTGTGCTGGTCATCCTGCTGTCCTGTCACTGGCCTTTGCCTCTGTCCCTTCCCTCACCCTGGCTAAGAGAGGCGCTGGCTGCACTTCCCATCCCCTTCCAGCATCCCATAGCACCCGTGTGCCCTGAGCAGGCTCTGCCCTGCTGGCATCAGGGTGGCGATGCCACCACCATCCCTGCTCTTATCCCTGCTTTGCTGGCCGTGGCATCAAAGAGAATAGCTGAGAAATTGTGGCTGGAGACAATGAAGGGTGGGTGCCTCTGGGATCTGTACCAGGTCCAGGACTGTGCGGTCATTAATGGTCCAGAAAAGCAATAAGCTGTGAAGGAGCAGAATTTGCAGAGGAGACACGGCTGTTGGGAATGGGCAAGTTTATAGAAGGTGGGGAAATTTTACTGACATCTACCAATGCCTGGTGAACAAGCACCTGGCTCAGAGCTGGCATTCGCTTTGCCCAAAATCATGAACAGGGATTGCAATTATCCCAGCTATTTGTATGTGGTTTTGTGGTCTGAGTTAACTCCGTCACTCAGGAATTTTATATACATTTATGTTAGAGAAAACACTCACACCTGTAATCTAAAAAGCCAAGAGAGACAATACTCTCTAAAGCATATGGCAAGGGAAAAAAAACACCAACCCTGGAAATAGGATGTTTTAATGCGATGGCTTCTCCCTCAGAAAGGCGTGTTGAGTTCTGGCCGAGAGAGACATGCAGGAGAAATGAAAAAACGACAGTCATACTTTCCTGAATAAAATATAATTGCTCTGTGAGATTCCCTGCAACAAGTTATTACTGATTTCAAAGTACTTGGAGGAATTCATAGAAAACCAGATGAGAAGATACCTTCTTGGCCTCGCAGTCAGTCCGCTGTGCTCACCAGCGCCTTCGGCACAAAGGCTTTTGTGGGCTTTTGCCTCCCCGGTGTCGAGAGTCGCTGCTTCAGATAAATTGCAGAGAAGAATGAGAACCTT
Source organism: Scolopax mira (assembly GCA_004320125.1). NCBI lineage: Eukaryota > Metazoa > Chordata > Aves > Charadriiformes > Scolopacidae > Scolopax > Scolopax mira. The sequence goes on along the minus strand of BJBW01004508.1, from coordinate 32,428 downwards.
TGTTCATTGGGCTAAAATGCTAACCTTGTGCTTAGGGGCTCTGGGTTCAGGGATGCCCGTTTTGAGCTGTCAGGCTGCTTGAGAGGGGGTTGGTAAAAAAATACTGCAGAGGCTTCTGGATAATGCAGGAATTCCAGGAAATCTTCTGGGAGATTTCCAGGAATCTTCTTGGGGCCAGGTTAGTTCTTGGCCCTGGTCTGGGTTTGGTATGTCATGAAGCCCAGTCCTGGGTCATTGCGTTGAGCCCGACTGGGAACTTTGCAGCCTGGAATCTCAGCTCTGGTGTAGGGAAATGGGAAGAGAAAGCTGGAGAGGAGCCTGGTAAACTAGGGAAGAGTCCCTCCGCCCACCTTGTGCTCCAGTTCCCTTGATGTTCCCAACCAGTGACATTGTCCTTCCTCCCCCCGCCCTCGCCGTGCCCCCAATTAAACCTCTCCAGCAGCGCGTCCCTGCAACGCGCCGCGGGGATGAGTTACCAGCTGGTGAGATTCATGGCACTGCTGCTCCCCCCAATAACTAATAATTCCACAGCAACTTTTGGCATCGCAATTTATTCTGGTTGTAAAACACAGGGAAGGTAAATCACAGGGAGTGTAATCATTTCTTTCTTATAAATCAAGCCACATCTAACAACTTGTCCTCTGCCTTCCCAGATGGGCTGGTTCACTGGGGGGGTGGGCAGGAAAGGAAGGGGGTCAACTTTGTCTGCACACGTGAGGAGTAATCTCCTTCCTGTCCAATTTACTTTTTCCCTGCCTTCCAGTGGTTGCGTTTTGCAGTCCCTGGTCCCCTGTGCCCCGGGTGGCAGAGAAGGGACCCTGAGATGTGGGGTGACTGGCTCTAGGGACACGCCATGAGCTGGCACCGGAGCCAAGGGCGATGCTTCAGAGTGAGTCTCCTGCTTAGATGCTGCTCCAAGGACAAAGCTGGGGCTTGAAACTCTGTGCATTGAAATGGCAGCTCTGAAAACGATTCCCTTTCTGCTGCAGGCAGCTCTCCCTGCCCCTGTCCCCGTCTGTGCCACCGAGATAATTGTTGGGATGTAGCTCATGGGACAGGGGAGGATTAGGACGTTGAAAAGCGCTCTGCCACTGACATTCATATCTTCTCCCCCAGCTCGTGCTCCTCTCTTTTGCGGGAAGAGAAGTCTTTCTGTTAGCCAGAGCCCTTTCCTGTCCCCATCTGGGCTGGTTCTGGCCACTTCAAAAACACGAAATGCAAGTTGCTCTTTTCACGTTTCCAGCTGATCCCTCACAACAGCTACTTGAATTCCCGAGACTGTGCTGGGATTTGGCAGCAAAAGTATCCGCATCTCTTATTATGTGAGTGTGTGTTTCCTACAGAAGTGACCTTCGGTGGGATTTTTCCAAAGGCTGAGAGGGGCAGCGGCTGGGAAAGCCGTCCCTCATACATCCCTCCTCTCCCCCACAGCCCAGCGTGTGGTGCCCGAGGTCTGGCCCCTCACCCGGGCGATGGCACAGCCGGGGAAGCCCACTCACCTTGTAGTGGCACCCCCTGGTCGTCTCCTCCTGGTCGGATACACCCCTTGGTGGTCACATCTCCCTCCCGGGACCTGGTGCGGTGCCCGGTGGGTGAGTGGGTGGGAGAAGGTCTGGGAAGGTCCCTCCCGGTGGCTCAGGCTCCTCCCGCCCCCGGGGGCTCAGCCCTGATCAAGCCCGCAGGCAGCAGGCGGTAATGAATGGTAATTCTCCAAGCCCAGCACTGCTCTATTTTTTTCCCCTTAACAACTGAACTGATTAGAGTGAAACTTTGACTTGATTAGTGATTATTGTCTCGGCATGGCGGTTGCTTGCAGCCCTTTCATTTTCTTGGTTTGTTTTTAAAAAAACATTGGCAGGCATTTCATCCCCTGATTTAGTGCTCGGGCTCTCTGCTCCATATTCATTTCTCTCTCCCTTCCTCCCCTGCCTCGTGCTTAAAAGAATTAGCTTATTGTTTTATTTTTGTTTACGTGTACAAAGCAAGGACTTGTGAGGTGGCCAGTCCCCTCCATTCCTGTCACCGGCGGGAGGACGGGTGGGCTCTGTCCGGCAGGGGACGGGGACAAAGCTGCAGCAAGCCCTAATTACAGAATAACATGCAAGAGCAGCTCCGTATTTCTTTCTCCCAGGTTCCAGCTCGGTGAAGTCCTTTACTCCTCGAGCACTGAGGCTTATTCAGTATTATTTCTGTTAATTATTGGCATTAGAGCAATTTCTGGAAATCCTGGATGAGCTCAGAGCTGCTGCTATTTTGTGATTTATTGCCTCCTTTCGTCCTCCCAGGGCTCCGGCCCATGTCGGGTCTCGTGGCTGTTGCTTTGTGGGCAGAAAGCAGAAGGTGTCCCCGGCCCGTGGTGTCCCCAGGCTGGGAGAAAGCAGGAGCCAGCCCTGAGGGTGAGAGTGAGGGGGCAAGGTAAGGGCTGGCATGTTAAATACTGCACCGTCTGCAAGTCGGGTGCGACCATGATCCTTGCAGATGCCCGTCACATCATCACGGGCAGATGGACACCCCAGGACAGGGACTGGGGCTCCACCAGCCCCCTGGAGCCCCCCTTTCCCCGGGGCTGCTGCTGCTCCTCCTCCTCTTCCTCTGCTAAATGAGCCCTGGGTCCCCGGCGGTACCAGCTCTGTCACTAAATCACCCTCCCACCTTGCAAACATCGGGCAAAATATTTATGGCAGGGACCGGTTAGATCCCAGCTCCTGCTGGGAATGCAGCTCACGTGCTGCATATTTCAATAACAATGACTTATTAAATAATAACTGACATTTACCTAGCTGCTGCGTGTCCTCAGAGCCCCCAAGACTTGGCAAACTTTAATTAATAGTTGTTTTAATAGTTAAATAACCTTTATAACTGCATTTCATTTATTCCAGGCCCATCAGAAATAAAGTCATAATGATCTGAGTCAAGCGATAAAACACAACATCTGGTTTAATGTTTGCGGGTTATTTAATGAACTGAGGAACCTGGCAGAAGAACGATGTATTTATTTCTTTTTTCTTCTCATAAGAACGTACATTTTGGGGAGAAAACACCGCTTGGGTGCTCACGTTTTGCCTCCTGCTTTTGGCTTGTTTTCCAGATTCAGGTCCAGCCTTGGGGACCCCGTGTGTTTGTCCCCCGAGGGGTTTGGGTGCCAGGGAGCCCTCTGCATCCGCTTTGTCCATGGGCACAGGGGGGGAAGCACCGACGATTCTCTCTGGGTCCTCTTTGCCATCTGTTTGGATGTCGCCCCCGGGACGAGGTGAGTGGTTCCCGGTCAGCGGGTGCTGCGGCGCCGCTGTGTCTGTGGGGTTTACGGTGAGGCAGAGGGTGGCCTCCATGTATCCTTCACGCCAGCGGGGTCTGGGGCAAGCAGTGCCACCCCCAGGTGTTCCTCACCCCTTCAGGGGGTGGTCAGCCACCCCTCACACCCACCGGAGCTGGGGATGCAGCTCCTACCCCATCCATCTGGTTTGGAGTGAGCCATGTCCTCAGATTCCCACTCCCCCCAGCCCAACTCAAACCCCTGACTGGGGGTCCCTTGTCTTCCTCAGCAGCCTGTTCAGAGCATCCTGGCTCGTGTTGCTCAACACAGCCCTGCTCCCTGGTTCCCAGAGCAGCGTCTGCACAATAACATTCCCTTCCTCGGGCATGTTTTGGGTACTCGTGCTCCCCCCGCAACGCTACCTATTAATTGCGCCGAGAAAAGATTCCAGAACTTTACTTATGCCCTTGAGCTATATTCATGTTTATTTCCATAACTCTTTGATACAATATTTGTCTTTGCCTGAGAAGTTTGCCAAAAGGAAAGGGAGAAGGAGGAGGAGAAGCATATGAGGGATTTGGATTGCCTCACATCTGCCTTTCTTTAAGCAGCCCATATGGGAAAACATATTCTTCTGCACAGAATTTGTTAAAGGTTTTGTAAAATGCATTGCATACACATTTAACTCAGAACCTAGCAATATTTATATTTAAAATGGGTCCAAACAGATCCATTTGGAGAGGGTTTGGAAGACGTAGGGTGGCAGCGCACATTGCGAACGTAATAGTCTCATTAGCTCGCTCAGCTTGCGGGATCTGCTCGCGCCGGAGGTTTGATGGGAGGAGAGGAAGCTATCCAGCCTCTTCAGTATAAAAATCATAACGTGTGCCATGTTATGAGCATATTTCATCCCTGAAGCTCAGAAGAGGCAGCGTTCTCTGCAGCCCCCTCTGAGATAGAGTAGCTGCCTCGATGGGAGTTGACACCGGTGGGTACTGCACCTCTTTCCTGTGTGTTGGTGTAAATCAGCAGAGGCAGCTGCAACCCCCTCGCTCCTCTCGGAGCGTGGTTACCCACATGGAGCATCCCGGCCACTTCCTTGCGATGGTTCATGGACACCAAGACCGCTGGGCTGGTCTGAACCCATCCATCCCATGGGGCGAGAGGGGCAGCCAGGAGCAGGGGCTGGGGCTGTGTTGCCCAAAGGGCTCCTCCGGAGCCAGCACAGGCGTGTAGCTGGTGGGGAGGAGAGCAGGGATATCTCACTGTTATCTAAGCCATGAGTGATTTCAGTTGGGCTGTTGGTCCAGCTCTAGGTTTCTTTCCCAGGAATGTGTTTTGAGGCCTGGTTATTCTCTTCCCCCGTCTCTACGTCGGCATCCACCTGAGCAGGGCTGGATGGGTGATAGTTCTGCAGGCAGCAGGTAAAAGCAGAGGCCAACAAGCCCTAATCGCATCCCATTAGTGGGTTTCAGACTTCGCTGGGTGTTGTTTGGTCTGGTTTATCTGACTCTTTATTAGATAAGCTTGAATTGGCAACAGGGTGTGTGATGCAGCAGGCAACGTGATCTCCATGGGTAAAGGCAGGCGGGCGGGCAGCTCCCCGGGAGCACACAGCCCTGCCTGCCTGCCGGCAGATAATTTTATTTAAGCTTGGCAATCTTCTGCTATATACTTAAGTAAACAAAGATCAAGCTACTCGCAACCTTAATTAGGCTACACATAAATAATAGCTTACTGGATTAGCCGGGAGTATATGTAGGAGAGTAACAATAACAACAAAGAAATCCCTCTACCCATGTTTTCCTTGCTGTGTCACCCCCTAAATCACGCTTGTCCCTTGCCTCTTCCCACCCCACGGGTCTCCTTCACTCGCTGGGACAGTGGAGGGACGATGTGAGAGTCGCAGGGCAGTGGGAGGATGGGTCATAGGGAGAAGGGGTGGTGGCCAGTCCCACAGCTGTGACTCGGTGAAAGCCCCGTGCTGTTCCCCTGGGATCTGCCTCGTGTCCTGCTCTGTTGGACTCTTTAAGGTCTTTTCCATCCTCAGTGATGGATTTGAAGTTCAGCCATGATGAACAAGTCTCGCGAAAGGCAGGATGCTTTGCTGCTGGTACCCAGGGAGACCCTTTGGCTCTCACGCAAAGGTCTCATTTTGCCCATGGGACCTCGTCGTGCAGCAGATGCTGCTTCTGCTGAGGGTCTTGATTTGCTGCGGCAGCAGCGACTGGGAGAGGTGGTCTCCTTTGGGCAGAGCGTTGGCCGTTGGCGAGGACGGAGGAGCCTGGGCTCCCCGCGGCACCGACAGCGGGCAGAATTGATGGTGTCCCCAGGAGCGTCACTCACCGGCACCTGCTGTTGTGAAATGATGGAGCACTTCAGCCCCATCAAAAATAACTCCCCGGCTGCAGTAGTTCATCCCGGATCAGCAGTCGGTGTGGTCTCTATCTATCAACGCGTGTCCTGTCCTAATGATGTGATAGCTGTGAAAAGTTGAGCTATTTACGCAAGGTCACTTTATTAGTAGGGAAATCGTTCTTATGATAGATGAGCGCTCCCCAGCCTGTCACGGGCGCCCCCCCGGCCCGCTCAGCCCTGCTGCCACTCATCTCTGCAGCCTGAGCAAAAAAAATGCGCCTTTGGTCAGAAAACACGGCAGAAAAATAGTCTGTTTCTCTGTTTTCTCTTTGGCGCAGCACGGGATGGGTGGAAGGAGGGATGGAGAGAGGGAGGGAACATCCCAGCTCTTCCCTGAGCAGAGGTGGCTGCTGCTCTGCGGTGACGTAGCATAACTGGGATACATCACCAAAAGGGATAAAATATTACAAGAAGGTATTTTTTCAGCCAATGTGCTGACACAGCACCATCTTTGTTCCTTAACCGGGAGTGATGTATGAATTATCTCAGCCTAAAGCCTGAAATATACATTATAGGCGGTATCTTTCTATGTTTTATTTGGGCTGTAAAGCGATACCTTATTATTTGCCCCTCCTGGGCATCCTTTAATGAATCTAGATTTGAAAGTGAAATATTTATTATACTTCGGGAGCTTAACCGGGGAAGGAGAGGAGGAGGAATATGCAAATTTGCAAGAAAGCAGTAAAAAAAAAAAAATCTCTTTTCTATTAAGAGAAGATGTACAAGTGCACATCTGTTGAGGCACCAAATGGCTGCCCCTGAAAGGGATTTAATGGGGACGTGGGGAGCGGGGGTCTCCCTGGGAAACCATCGCATCCTCCCTCTTCTCATGCTCAATTTGTACCTGAGCCCCAGCCCAGGGTGGCTTTTGGTGCGAGATGCAAAAACCCCACCAAAAGGGTCAGGTTTCCCCAAAAGCTGGGGCTGGGGGGGGCAGGAGCCCGGTGCTCCCAAGGCTTCTCCCAGAGATGAAACAGCATCTTCCTCTGCTTCACCGTGGCCTGAGGCGCTGCAGAGAAATGATGAGGAGCTGGAGATGTGTCTCCTTGGTTTCAGTGTGGTCAGTGCAGCGGTTTGTAAAAATGCAGAGGGAAATATTTTTCCTGCAAGTAAAATTTCCAGGGATTTGTAAACAAATAGATAAACCCGGGTTTATCCACGTAGTGAAATGTTATCAGAAGTTGTCAGCAGTCCCCCCCCCCCCCCAAGCTGAACTCTGAGTTTCCAAACCCCAGCGGAGAAAAATCTCTGCAGCTGCAGTTGTATCAAGATGAGCCCTGGCTTCATTAGAATGAATGCCATTTGTTTAAAAATAGAAATATTCTGCCATCTTCCAGCAGCAAAGATGAAGCAAGCTATTACAGGATTATGATTCTGTGACTTCAGACCTATTGTAGTCTTAATATTTCATGGTGCATTGACACAGAGTACATAATATGCTGAACAGCACTGTTGGCTTCAGCTGTTGCAAACAGTATGGTGCAGAAATAATTGAACTAAAAAGAAATTACAGCTATTCGCGGAGGTGGCAACTCTGCTTTGTAGATGTGAGGTTGCAGGCACTGACTCAAAAAAAAAAAAAAAAAAATCAGAAACCAGCCCTCGCTGGTTTTGATGCTGCTGGAAGGATTTTTGGCAGAGTCTCCTCTCGGGGGCACAGTCGTTTGGGGTTGGAGCTGGTCCCCGCCAAACCCATGGAGGGGGATCTGGTTTGTCACCATCCCATAAAGGTAATGAGGATGGAAAACGGGGCCTCCTCCCTACGGGGAGCTGCGGCGGGCTCAGCCGAGCTGGCATGAATCCCTGTTTGTGCTTTTAAGCCTGGGATGCCTCACGCAGCTACCGCAGCTTCACAAGTGGCTGTTTGTCAGCGGCGCCGTAAGAAGCGGTGGGCGAGCTCGTAACCCAGCGTGGGGACGGCACCGAACGCGGTGGGTTGCGCCTCTCAGCCATTCCCGTCTCAGGTCTCTTAGCTTGAACTAGTCTCTAATTGTTAAACAAGACCCAAACGAGGCTGGTTCCCAGCAAAAGAGCTGTTTGTGCAGAGTCACCTTGCCTCTTCCCCGAGCTGTGTCTTACCCTGGGCTGGCCCAGAACCCGCAGGTGGTTCCTCAGCTCTCGCTCTCCGTCGGGATGTCCCTCACACCATCTCCAGGAGCCATCACTCCAAGGAGGGGACTCGGGGAGGCGCTGTGGCGGGGAGGAACCCCTCTTGCCTGACAAAGACAGCCCCGGGGCGACAGAAAAGAGGTAACAATAATCACCATACGTGGGACACGTCTACAATGGCAGGAGGGAATAGAGATATGGGTCTTGCTGCTGCCAATGATGTTATTCCTATAATTTCCACCGTTATCCCCCATAGAGAGAATATCCCCTCCCTCCCAATGGAGGATATCCAAGTTCAGAGGGCCTGAACGTGGTCCTCCATCCATCCATCCTGCAAAACCCTGGGATGGGAACCTCAGCTGTGGTGTCTGCAGGTATTCCCATCCTGACTGGTTCCTCACCTCAGGCCTGGCTCCGTCCACACTCTGCTGTGACAGTTTTGCCTGGCACAGCATCCTTCATCCCCACGGGACGGCTCATAGTACCCTGGTACCGTCCCTCCCGCTCCAGGCAGCACCGCTGTCCCCGGCCATCCCTGATCCCGGAGCCCCAGCGCTGGTGCTGCTCACTGAGGTGCTTGCTTTCTTTGATCCCTTCACAATAAGCCAAGAAGAAGAGAGGAGGAAGAGGTGGTGTCACAGCTGTATCGAAAGGTTTCAGCGCTGCCGGATTGCGGTGTGGCAATATTTCATTGCAGAATAGATTTTTCACTTGGAACTTGTTAAATGGTGGATGTCGGCTGGGAAACTCAATGTTTTGATCGCTGGCGGACGCCTGTTGGAAGGGGAACTTTTTTCACGGTGAATTTGGAAGTGTCTGATTCCCAGCTCGGAACCAATAGGTGTTTCAGCGTGGGGGCATCGCTCCGCACACCTGTATGTACTGGCACTGTCTGTGCCAACGGCAGGAGGGCTCCCCCTCAGGCCTCGAGGGACGTGAAATCACGTTGAATTTCTCTGGTCTCTAAACCTCCTAATGAGATGCCATTTGTTGGCAAGGTGCTAGTCACACGGAATCAGTCTTTGCTGGATGGGGAGTTGTTGTTTGTGTGCATATAAGTACATGTAAGTTAAAAGAGAGAAATAATATAGGCGTATCATCTGTACTATATCTACTTGGGTATCTATGAAATATTTTTCCTGTGAACTGAGCTCATTTAGCAATGAAGGGGGTACCTGCAGCCCAGATTTGAAGGGAGTCCCAGAGCATCCTGTGCCAGCACGGCATCGAGCATCGCTCCACGCTCCCTTGCTTCTCCAAAGCCGAATCTGAGCCGACGCGTCTGTAAGGGCTTGCATTTAGATCAAATGGGAATTTTCTGCTTTTCTGAAAAAATTTTCAGCTGGCTCTGACCGTCTGCCTCCCCCCAGAGCGGTGCAATTTCACAGCAAAGCCATCGCTGCGGCAGTCGCTTGGCACCGTCCCCGTTCCAGCTCCTGGCAGCCCTTGTCATCCCTCCCCCCTCCCTCCGCCTCCGCAAACACCAGGCCTGGGACTGGTCCTCAGCTCTCGGCCCGTTTCAGGGGGAGTCTCTCCCACCAAAAGGTGAAACAACGGGAAACAAAACTCCCCCCAACAACCATTCTCAAATTGCTCGAATAGCAAATTTTGGGCTATTTTGAGAAACAGCCCGAAAGCGGGCAGGTTCCCAACAGGATCCCCCCCGCAAAGGCTCTCCAAGCGCCGCGTCCCAGGGCAGCTCCCTGGGAGGTAGAGGGTAGTTCCTGGGCTCCAGCCGTGAGCGGTGGTGGAAGTCGACATGGCGGCCCATCTTTCAGCCATAGAACTTTCCAGGGCACTTTGCAATCTTAGTCGATCTGCCGCCCGGCAATCGGGTGGCGATATTTTGCAATTGAAATCCGAAAATAAAACGCAGCTGCCATAGCAAGCCGTGAAGGTGTTGCTGAGACAGAGCCGCTGTGGCAGGGAACGCATCGCCTCCTTAATCTGTGTACGAAACCTCTGCATGGCAATCTTGAAGAAGCAGCAAACAATTGGGTGATCTCTCTGCACAGGTGACAAAACACATCTGGAGGCTTGGCAGGTAATGCAGCCAATGGGAATAGTTCCACATATTCAGGATTGGCATTAGTTTTTTCCAAAAAACCCCAGGAGAGTAGGATCATCTGCTGCCAGGGGGACTCTGGCTCTCTATTTCTCTCTTCTGCAGTGTGTATTCAACCCCTGTAGTACCTGGAGCGTGGTTTCAGTGCTGGCACAGACCCAGCGAGGGTTCCTGATGGTTACCTGAGGATGCTCCCAGGGTGGCTCGACGCCTCCCAGCTCTCTGGGTGCTGTCTGGCACTGGAGGAGCCTCTGCCACTGGGGCAAGAGGGGGGGGTCTCTCTCCCTGCCAGCCCCAGGAACTCCGCTCCCAGAAAATGAGCTATTTGTTACTGTCAAATGGAGAGACTCGGCTCCCTGACTTTGCTACTTGACATGAGAGGGGCTCTTAGGAGACGGGAAAATTGAAGACAATGCTCTTTTTCTTTATTTGTTGGGCACTGATAGAGGGAGAGCGTGCAAGGTCTCCAGGTAACGCCAGACTCTGGATCTTCTCATGGTCAATCACAATCCTTAACCTTTCTCGTCTCTGCTGCGAGCGCCCTTGGGACTGTTTGCATTTTGATTTCAAGGCTTTCTCTTTGAATGCAAAAAGGGAAAGGGGGAGATGATGGTGCAGACGCGTGACTCCTGAATTCCCCTCTCTCCTGGCCTCAGACAGACAAAGGCAGCTTAGAAAATGGTACCGTCCTGGGATCTGGTGGCGTTGAAGGCTTTGGTATGAAAATCTCCCCCCTCCACTGAAGTAATAAGTGAGATTGTGCTGCTTGACACCAGATGACAGTCCGGGTTAAAATACACACAAGAGAGTTTGGTCACATGCAGGCAGTCTTCTAGATGTCCAGGTGCTGGTTTGGGGTTTTTTCCCCTTGCTAACCTCCACACGCTCTCCGTATCGGAGCTGGCTGGCTGGAGGTGGCTGGGGCATGGAATCATAGAACGGTTTGGGTTGGAAGGGACCTTAAAAATCATCTTGTTCCAACTCCCCTGCATGTGGTCCTCTAGCTCCCCAGTCTGCTACTGGACCCACTGGTGCCATTGCAAATATTGCAGTGTATGATTAATGCTAACGAGGCAGAGGGAGGCAGCTGGGTCAGAGCTGGGTCCTGCCCCAGACCTGTGGCTGAAGGAGATGGCCCCGCTCTCATCTCTCCCTTCTGCCGCGAAGGCTCTCGCGGTGCCGTATTTATCTCAATGTCATTTTCCTGGAGATGTGAGCTGGAACAAATCCGGAGCAGCTGCTCCATCTCTAAGTGTCCTTCAGGGATCCCTTCAGCAGACACTTTGCAGGATATAATGATGACATTCTAACGAGCGCTAATGCGCATGTTGTCATCTTTCTGTATTTACACTTCCCACAGGAGGCATCGTTTGGAGAAGGAAAAGCCAGAGATGGAAACTTTGGAGCAGAAACTTCAGTGTCTGGGTCAGGCTCGGCCGGGGAACCCAACTAATGAAGAAAAGCCATAAGGGAGGGCCAGTCCCGGGCTGCGAGGAGAGCGGTTGGCAGCGCACAGAGAAGTGGCCGGGAGGGGACAGCCCACCGAGCCACGTCCCTGCAGTCGGATTACACCAGACTGGAAGGAAAAAGGGGGGAAAAAGGCTTATTTTGGAGTGGAGAGTGACAGCAGAGCCTGCATCGCTCCAGATCCCCCAAGCTTCAGCCCAGTGATTTAACAGCAGCTCCGGGTACTGTGGATTCTGGCATATGCCTTCTCTGCGCTTCACCCAATGCTGAATGCCCAGCCTTCATGGTGGACATTCATTAGCCACGTCATTAAACAAACCCCGTAACGGCCTCAGCGAGCAGCGCTTTCCCAAGTCCATCACAGAAAAGAGGATCCTTGAATGACAAACACAATGCAATCCTTCCATCCAGGAGGAAATGAGCTCCACTCCACAAGCGCCATGAGCTCTTTCCCCGGCAGGAATGGTGTGTGTGCACGTAGGTGTCCCTGTGTCTGGATTGAAAGAAATAAAAGAGAACCTTCCAAACCAAATAAGCGAAATGAAACTATACATGTACGTTTGGTATTTTGTAATATAAGCAGTTGAAACGGATAAGGTCGCCGCTTTGTCCTCTGCTTACTGATTTTATCAGAGGGAAGATTGCATCAAATAAATAATATACCAAAAGATTTCTCTCTTCATCTCTCTGCGCACACACGCTCCGCCGTCCCTGCCACGTCACCCGGATCAGGAGTGAGGATCCAGCCGCTGTCACAAGTAGTAATAGGCGGCTCTGCTTGTTGGGGGAAATTTTGCTGGCAAATTTCTGAACCAGATTAAAAAGTAAATTAGATTTCTTCTGGAGAGTTATTTTCAAGGGTTTTGTCTGCTGATGTTCCCGTGCAAGATTGCGGCTTTGCCAAGGGGGGGAAGAGAACAAAAGGGGAGGATAAAGAACTGAGGTTGCAATTATCTGACTGAACAAGGTTCTCTGGTGGAAGACACCTAATCAGGAAAGCCTCAAATTTGCTTAAAATACAAGGTGCAATACAAAATTTATTTATAATCTGCCTCACCTGCTCAGATAAGACTGTTTCTAAAGGCAGACAATTGCAGGAGACAAGCTGTAAAATGGAACAAATGGAATCGAATCGGGTATTAATAACGGCAGAATGAAATAATAACAAAAGTGGGTCTTTGAGCAGAGCCCAATTGCTGTTTTACAGAAAATGCAGATAGAGCAGCGGGAGACGTGAGGAAGAGGGGGGTGCAGAAGGGGTGTTGTTAATGCCCGAGCATCATGGGGAAGGCAGCAGGGCCCCAGGTACTCACAGGTGAGTAATTAGGTGCACCTAATGAGGAGAGTGATGAGGCTGCCTCACCAGGGGCAGGTGAAGTTACTTATGGGTTGGTGGTGGGGGGCGGCCCTCCCCACCAGTGCTGGCTGCAACGTGGTGCTCTCCCCGGGAGCTGGGTGAGTCTCTTGGTCTCTGTTTCTCCATTTCGGCAGCAGAAGTGTTGTTGGTTTGGGTTATTTGATGTATGCCTTCAGATCCTGTGTGTGCAGGCCCCTCGCTCTCTGTTGGTGACCTTGCTTAGAAGCTGCAGGCGTGACTGTAGTAGGAATAAGGTCTGAGGGCATTGGGGGTAGAGCTGAGATGGTTTTTGTGTGTGTTCAGGAGCTCTCGCTCCAGCTGGACGTGCAGGCAAGTCCTGCAGCATTGGGAAAGTTGGTTTTAGGGGTGTTATTCCAGTTTTCTGCGTCTCTATGCTTTATAATGTGCTCTGTGCCTATGGAAGGCAAGGTCGCTGCTGAGGAACACACTGGGGCTGAAGCTGAAGCATCTATTTACCCCCAAATCATAAAGCCCCAAATCATGAAGTCCCTCATTGCACTTACAGATTAATGTGCTGGGTTTGTTACTGTTCAGTGTTATGGCTTGACCCAGGGGCTGGGTTAGCAGTGCTTATAAACATTGTCTGCAGGTGTTTGCTTGGAGATGGGTGTTTTGGCTAGTCACTTTTTGTACACAAACAACCCCTCTGTGTTTGTGAGGAGGGTCCCGGATACACATTTGCTGATTTCCTGGGCGACCTGTGCTGCTGAAGGGCTCAGGTGCATCAAAAACCTGAAATGAGTAAAGCAAATCATTTCTTCTCCCCCTCCTTGCGCCGTGAGGCTCTGGAAGGTGCTGGGGGCAGTGGTGGTGGTGGCCAAGCACCGCACAGGAGTGGCCCAGGCTGCCTCGAGGAGCCCGGGATGCTTCTGCCAGCAGCTGAGAAACGGGAAGCAGCTGGGCTTGCCCAGCCCATGCGTGTGGTTCCTGACACCCCTCGTGATGCGGGGGGCAAACGGGGCTGCAGTGGGTGCCAGGCAGCACCATCTGAGCACGCTGCTGTCTGCGGGGTCTCCGCTTCCCCCCAAGGTTTACTTCCTGATTTTCTGCCTTTGCGTCGTTGCTGTGTGAGTGACCAAACTGTGTGAAATTCATGAAAAAAAACTTTAATCAAAGGGGTGTGACGCAGGTGGCACCTGCCAAGTGGGTGGACAGGGCAGTGTCGGGGTGTCCCTGGGCAGCGATGCGGGGCGTGTGGGGGTCTCTGCATGTACCGGGGATGCTGCGTCACAGCCGGCGCTGGTTCCCGCCACTGCCCAGCCCTTCATTTTGTATGTATTTGGGTACCCGAGCTCTCGGGCACCGAGCAGCTGCCCAGCTGACACCAGTGACGCACTCAGCCCATGTGGGCTGACTCCTGTAATTGGGGTCAATCACAGAAAAAACCCTGTCACAGCAGAAAGCGTTTCTCGGCTGCCGGGGCTGCCACACTGGGGGAACAGGCATCCTCACTCCCTGCATCCCGAGCACCCCTGAAGGGCCTCTTGGGCTGGTTCCTCTGGCACGTTATTATTCAGCCCCTGAGTCGTGGTGTTCACCAGAACACCCTCCTGCACCCACTGCGGGCCACTGGGGCGGGCTGGTGGCTACATAGAGGTGGCAATTGGCTCTTAATGCAAAAAGATGCAAAACCCCACAGCTGATAGATGAGTTTTGGTATGTGGAGCCCTGATTGGTACCCACCCTGTAGTCCCTGATGCTGAGGATGTGCTGCTGTCGGAGCTGGGCTGTCCCCCTCCCTTTCCCCCCATCCTTCCCAAGCCATGGCGTGGTGGGACTCGCACCTAGGCACCCTCCAAGCAGTGACAGAAATGGGGTGGTGACCTGCCAAATGCAGGAGGAGTCCCCTTGCCTCATGCCCTTGCCTTGGGAGCTCTGAAGCTACCGGGCAGACAGGAGCCCTGCACCCTCCTGCTCTGCTGTCCCTGCTCCTGTCCCCCCCATGTCGGGGCTGGCAGAGCCTGGGAGCTCAGGAGCCGCAGGAAAAGCTCGGGGCGGGGGAGCTGTTGAAATAAATAAATAAACATATAGATCATCCCTGCTTCTTTTTGCTAACCCTGCCAGTCAGTGACAAAGGAGCAAGGCACCTTTCATGGAGATAAATACAGTGCAAGGGGGTAATTAAAGTGACTGATTTCTCCGTGGCAGGAGCTTTCCAAGGCTCCGCTTCCTGCAGCGTCCTTGCGTTCCAGCAGGGAGAGGAGCCAGAGGTGCTGAGTTGTCTCAGAGCAGCACAAGTCGGGGACAGCCACCTCCCAGGGGACCTCTCCTCTCTGGCAGCCCCTCATCGGAGGCTTAGAAAGCCCAGGAGGTGTGGAAACAGCCGTCTAAACCCACACATAATAACCATCTCATTCCCTTGCTAGGTTGCATCAGCAAGACCTTTCCCATCTCCTTTCTCCCCTTCTCTGTCACCAAAATAGTGTGAGGGAAAGGTTCGCAGCTCCAAGCTGGCGGGTTTGTGCCCTGAGCTGTTTTCCTGCTCTCCGGAACGTGAGAGCGGGCGTCGGGAGCTGTCACGGCCGTCGCAGCACTGACAAACCTCTTTAGGAGCTGAGAGATGAAATAGCACAGCTCGGGTCTGTCGGCAAAGAGGGCTTTGCAGATCCCCAAGGAGAAAAGAAGACCCTGGTAAAGGAGGGGGGGAATCACAGAATCTTTATGGGAAGGGACCTTTGAGATCATCGAGTCCCACCACAAAAAAACAACCAAAACAAAACCAAACAAACAAACAAAAAAAAAAGCAAACAAAACAAACCCCCACGAACAGACAAAAGCTAACAATCTCAGGCACTGGAGCATGCCCTGAAGTGCCACATCCACACGTTTCTTAAACACCTCCAGGGATGGGGACTCCACCACCTCCCTGGGCAGGCTGTTCCAGCGCCTGACCGGTCTCTCAGGGCTGGTAGTGCCTGTGGAGCGGGTCTGGGGTGAACCCTGAGATGCTGCAGCTCAAACAGCAGCTTCTCTGCGGGAGGGAGGGACCATCCGTGGGTGCTCCCCAGGGCTTCCTGCTGCCAAGTGTTATCCCTTTGTCTCTGCCCAGCTTCGTTATGGACCGTCCATTGCTGGCTGCAGGAGAGAGTGTGTCTCGCCTTGTTTACCAGGGATAAATGGTTTATCCGCCGCCTGTTAATCATTACCCTGCACCTTTAATCTAAAGCGTTATCCAAAGCTGCAACTGGGGGCTCGTTTAGATTTCTTGTTTGTAGCAATAATACCCTTTTAATATGCTAAATGAGAAAGCAAATGATCCTTCCTTACGCTTATGAGTTTTTAAAAACACTTCTTCTCCGGCGGTTGAAGGTCACTCTTTTGGCAGATTAATGCCCAGCTCCCGGGCCCCGACGGTGTGTGGGGTCAGCGCTGCTGCCACCGCTGCATATTAAAGAGAGCTGGATGGGAGGGCTCGGGCCAGCACAGGGCTCGCTCCTCGGGGTCCCCCCAGTTGTCCCCCAGCTCCCCAGGCGTCCCCAGGCCCCCTCCAGATCCTGGGTTTCGATAAGGCTTTTCCTGTTGCTCGGCAGCAGACACGTCTCCTCTGATGCTATCGCACATTCCTCTCTTTTCTTTTCTTGCTCTTCCGAGGAGCTCGTGTCCTGGTGATCTATGAGTTGTTTGGAGAAGCAGCAAACACTACTTATGCATTATATACATGTCTTGTCTGTTCCACTTGATAATGCCATTCTTTAATATGCTCAGCAGTAGCTTTTTGGCTGGCTCTTCCCCCTGCTCCCCTAAAGCCTGCCTGGCACACACCGAGGCCTTTTTATTCGTCAAATAATTTAGGGGATTTTATATCTAACTTGGTTTTGCGAGATCTTTGTGCGCAGACAAAAAGAAACCAAACAAAGCCGAGATGTGCCTCGGTAGCCTGGAGCATTCCCGTCCCTCTCCTCGCCAAGAGGAGGTGGCTCTGAGGTTTGCTGGGAGGCAGAAGGAGGAGAAGGTGAGGACAGACTGGCACCTCTGAAAGCCAGCGCAGGGCTGTACCAGGCGAGGGCAGTGCCTGTCTCTGTGTCTGGGCACCGATGCTCCATTGTGGGCATCACTGCACCAGGGAGCACCACAGGGGGGGAGCACCGCAGCCTCTGGTCCCCGCCGGGCTCCCCGGGGGCAGCGGGATTGCTAAAATCCCAAGGATGACATGGGCTCTCTCGGAGATGGAGAATCGTTTAAAGAAGAAGGAAAAAAAAATAAAAAGCTTTCTCAGTCCTCTCTTTCCAGCTGAGAGGAGAGGATCTGGCATCGCCCATTTGATTCATGAAAATTGCTCTGACCTCTCATATTAATACTCTGAGCTCTCTGCAGCCACGGGAACTGCCACCTCATCCCTGAACCCGGTTATTTTACCTGTTTTCCCTCCAGATACACTAAGTAATGCACTGGATGTACTGTACCCAACGCTCTCTGGCTTAGCTTGACCACAGCATGTTCTTTGTGATTCCCCTGCAAAACTTTCCCTTATTTCTCCCTTTCTGTTTGCTCGCCTCCTGAATTTGGGGGAGAGAGGTGCGGGCGCATGGTCTCGCGTCGGTTTGGCTGGGTCAGTGTCACCTGGGCTCTGCGGGACGTGGTGATCCAGGCTGGGTGACCCGTCCCCATCCCACCGCCGGGCAGGGCAGGGGGGATTCCCTGCTGCTGGCTCCGGCCTGAGTCTGTAGAATGAATCCTGTCTCCCTCCCCACGCACCCTCCTCCTCTCAGCGTGATGATAAGCAGGAGAGGAGAGGAGTACATGATGGATAAGCTTTAAAAAGGAGTCCAGGGTCACAGCTTTGTCTATAAAAAGTAAATAATGTGGAGAGCAGGGACCCATCTCCCAGCTGGCACAGGCGACGAGCAGAGGACGTGCTCTGCCTTGTGATGGAGATGTCCCTCAGGGCCCCGGACCCGCCAGTAAATCAGAGCCCCGAGGGGCACGTGTCTCCAGGGCAGGCAGTCACTAACAGGGAACAACCCTGAGGCTGTGAGGACGTTTGCTGTTTGTGCAGCGTTTCCTCCTTTTATGTTTCCAGCCGACAAACAGCCCTCTGATGTCTTATTCGGAAGGGTTCTGTACGGGAAAACTTCCCCAACTTCGAGCAAACGCCACCACGTGAATAAATCAAGGGGGGAAGCACTGAAAGGTTGGGTGGGCAGAGGTTAAAGCGGGGCCATCCCACCCTGTTGCTGCTGGTGGGATGCAGCCGGGCTGATGTGGTACAGCTGGAAGCAGCAGGGAGGGGAAACTTTGTGTCTTTGGTCACTGGGTGTGATACTGGGTGTACCGGGAGAGTGGGATGCCCGGAGGAGAGCTTGGCAGCATCCCCACTGCCTGAGTCAGCAGCCGCAGAGTACAACTTGACCTTGCATGGAAAGAGATGTCAAACAAATCTTTGTGCTCGTCACAGATGGTTTGACACACACACGCACGCACGCACACGCACGCACGCACACACAGTTCCCTGCAAATCAATCTCCCGCACTGGCCTGGCTGCTTGATCCCTTCCTGGGGAGGAACGTGAGGCTGATGGTGCTACATCCACCTCCCTCCTCCTCCCCTCCGTCCTCAGAGTCCCGAGCTATAATGGGGTTACGGAGAAGCTTCACTGAGCAGCACCCCTGGGATGATGAGCCGGTCACACGAGCTCGGGCAATAATATTTAGCGCCATAATTATGCCTTGAAATGTCCTTGGAGAGTCTGCAGGGGCTACGTGGGAAGGAGGAGAGTGGGGAAAACGTCTCCTTGCCAGGATGATGCCCTGCATCCCCAGGAACGGCTCCGAAGGCCTGAGAGGAGGGACAGGGAAGCAAGGAAATCCCAGCGCGTTGGAGTTTCCCATCGCTGTCCCCCCTCCCCGGGGGCTGGCGCAGAGGGACTTGCTGGGGTCAGCTGGTTTCACCGTTTCTCCGTGTTCGGTGTCTAATTCGACAAACTCCATGGCAACGCGCCAGCCGCTCCGCTTACCCGACCTCCCCGACCCCCTCGTTAACAGCCTTCCTCCCGCCCGCCTCCAACCTGGCTCCAAAAAGCCGCCAAAGCGCTTTGCCTCGGACTGACACGGCTGGGGCAGAGGGGACCCGCCAGGGGAGGGGGATATTTTGGGGGGAGGGGAAGCTGATTTAGGACAGTTTGTGTGGGGGGAGGTGAAAAGTGATGTTCTTCGTGTGGCGAACTGCGAAAAACCAAGCCCCACTCCTCAGCCACAATCATCTGCCTTTGGTTCAAAGCCTCCCTGGGGTGCTGTCTGGAGCTTCAGGCTGTGCACAGAGTGGGGGGAAATGACTTTAAATATACACATTGTGCCTCAAACACGTGTTGCCACGTTCCCGTGCAGCACAAAGGTGGCAAAATGGGGCGTTCTGTGGACACAGGCACTTTTCTTAAGCTGAACTTGGCCCTCCTGCATCCCATCTCGGCCCAGACAGGTCGCTGGGCGACATCACTAAGTGATGGGAAATGGGTTTGTAATGGGGAGTGATGAGCTGCTTTGACACCAGACAGTCCCACCAGCTTCAGCTGCAATATTTCCTTTACTGGGACGCGTCCAGGCTATTTTCAGCAAACGATGAAATTAGAACAGTGTCAAACGTACAAGGATAAAACGGTTGGGTTTTTTTTCCTCTTGGGGATAGAAAGAGGTTAATTAAAAAGAAACGGAAAGAAAGTCAATGTCCATTCCTGGACTGATTCAAGCCTGGGAAACTGCAGCGTTGACTTTCGGGAGAGCTTTGTTGCCGGAGAGAGGGGCAGCGCAGCCTCCCGAGCCCCCCGGCTGCTCCTCTGCTCCCCTTCTGTGCCAGGGCCCCAGGGAAAGCGCCTCCGGATCCGTTCTCCCCCCTCATCGTCCCAGCTGGACACCTGGGGCTGGTGGGCGAGGGAAGGGGGCACGGCCCCAGCAGCTTTCTTTGGCAGTATCAGCTGCCTCCTCCTCTGTTTGGGGAGGGAAGGGGTTGTAAGAATGGGGTGGGGGGGGGGTTGTGCAAAGACATAATTATACATCCGTGATTAATCTTCAGGCTGAGCCGAGCACTTGCCATAAATCTTTGAAACAAACATGTTTATTTATATTTTAATTATCTTTCTTCTCTCCTTTCCTGAAGTTCAGGTTGATTTGAGCTTCTCCTACATATTTATCCACGGAGAGTTCTCTCCTCCCCTTCCCTGGGCATCCTGGGGGGGGGAGACTGTGGTGTCCCCCTGCAAGGGGGTGGCTGCACCATCGCTCCTCGGTGCCAAATCCCTTGTTTAGACTCAGAACCAATTCCTTTCTGCAAGCACTGGCCCTGGTGTGGCCACAGCCTTGTGGGAAGAGGCTGTTCCCAGCAGAAAACCTGTCTCCAAGGGAGCGGGGATGCTGCCTCTCGCAGCACCCGCTGTCCCTGGGTATCCGCTCCGGCCGTCCTCTCATTTCCAGCAAGCGGCTGTAATTTGTAAACATTAATAACCATTATTACTATTAAAAATGAAAGAAAGCGAGTAGCCCTGTAACTAATTACTTTAAGTGTTTTCAATGAGCCACAGTTCAGCTCCTTTATAAAGTCTCCCGCCGCGCAGAGCAGATTGTCATTATGATCAGATCTTTCCTTAGACCTATTAATTTTGCCCGGAATAGCAGCCGAACAGATGCGGGGAGAAGGCTACTCTCATTAACATAATTCCCTTCGAAGACCGTTGCCTCCCCGAGGGCCGGTTCCTCCGTCCTCTCCCGGCTCTCACCGGGGCCGGGGAGCGCAGATGCCGCCGGTGACCTGGGCAGATGTCCCTTCTCAAAGCCGAGACCCCTCCTGGGTCCAAGCCCTTCCCCAAACGCCCCTTGGGAATTACCAGCCCCGGTGCCACGTTCCCCTTCTTCTGTGACCAGGTGAAATTTGGGACCCAGCAAAATGAGGTCCATTTTGAGGCCAGGAAAGCTAAACTTTTTTTAAAAATCACTATATTTTTTGCTAAAAAAAAAAATTAAACTAATTTTTAAAATTCGCTAGAAAATTCCCTGCAATTTGCTCCCAATTTAAAATTTTTTTTCTTTTTTTCTCCTTGTGGCTCCCCTGCAGCTTTCTCTCCCTCTTGGCATTTCTGTTTCCACAAGGGAAGGCACATCCCTGATCCCAGCGCCAGCACGGGAGGGACAAAGGCTTTTCCTCTCCCAGGCAGCCAAAATCCCAAAATTCTGCAATGAATCTCCACCCCCCTGCAAGTGCCCACGTGCTGTTTAGATGAAGGTTTTTAACTGAACGTTGCGGTGGCATTTCACATGGGGGAAATTGCTCCAGTATTTACTGCTATTAAATTAATTTCTCAGTAGAGGATTTTAGACTCTTGTAATTCATGATGATATTTTAGGTCCTGTTTACTGTCTGGTGCTTAAAAAAAATTGTCTCGAGCATTTGTTTGCCGAATATAACGCTGTTATTACATTAGCTTTCTCTCGCAGGAGAGACAGGGGTTCATTAATGTTGATGTGGAGCTTATTGTATCGCCGAGCTCTCCGAGCAGCGGGTAATTTTTCATAACATATGTGTATGTGGCAATATTCAGGCACAGAAGGATGAGTGGGAAATGGTTGTAGCCTGGCACCCGTACGCACCCAGAAAGACTCTGGCTCCACACAGCACCGAGGGAGAGGCTTCAAGTCCTGGATAATCTGTACATCATCACTATATCTTTCTATCATCTATATATTTATATACAGAGCCCCTTCTAAGCAGAAACACCTTCACATTCACAGAGAACTCCAAAGGATGGAGCTCAAGTGCAGAAATACCTATTTTTCTCAAAGAACAGGTAGCAAAATGCTGGAAGAGGCACAAACTGAGATGGGATGGAGGGGGGGGGAAACTATTAAAAGGGGAAGAAGGGCTTCATTTGAAATGTTATGAGTATCTTGTAGTTACTAATGCCTTCCCCTCCAAATGGCTGCGTTTCTGCAGCAGAAATTGGCAGCAATCAGGCTCACAAGTGTTGGAAAGAGATTTACTCGGAGAGATGAAAGAAAACCATTTTCTTCTAAATGCTGGTGCCCAGAGCCAGATAATCTGGCTTTCTCTGAGCTGTGGCACAGCTCCTCTGCCCAGGACATAGAGCTGCTGGGGCAGGGGCAGGGGCAGGGGCAGAGGGAGGTGGCGTTTCCACCTGGCCAGAGCCAGAAGCTCTGCTCCGGTCTCTGCATCTGGGCTGGATTTAGCACAGGGGTTTGACCAACAAGATGGTGCTGTTTGGGACTTCGTCCCTTTGGATTTGAAGTAGAAATGTGAGGGGGGGGGAGGGGAAAACAAAAAGCCTGTGAAGATCCAACCAACCGGACTGCTCAAAGTCCCCCCAAAATAATAATCATCTCCCTGAGAAAAGAGCTCTCTCCCAGCCCTATCAAAGCCGCGCCGCGTCCTTCAGATGAAAGCCCCGCTTTTGACTTCCCTCCTTTTAGCACCTCATTTGTTTTTTAAGCTCCGTCGTTCCAAAAAGAACAAACAGCTCGTCTGCTGCTCCCAAAATATCTCTCTTGCCAACCAGGGGCTGGGGTGGCTCCAGAGCCGGCCATGCCGGGCTCCCTCCGCGCCGTGGTGGCTCCTGCCACGCTGGCTCCCTTGCTGCTCTCGGGGAGGAGCTCCTCATGTTTTTCAAGGCAGTTCAGCTGTACCAGATGCCAAAAATCCTGCGTATTCCAATTTTTAAAACAGAAGTAATAAAACAAAGGATAGCAAGTAGCAGATGCTGGGAAATGTAATTACCAGCTAATTTGTTTCTGGCCCGTTTGGGGTTTTTTCCCCCCTCTCTCCCGTGTAAAAGAGCCACCTGGTGAAGGTGTTGGGTTTGGAGGAAGCCGGTGTGGGCAGAGGGACACGATGTGGGTCCTCAGGGAGCTAGTCTGGAGATGTTGGGGGGTCTCTGAGCAGGGGGACGACGTCGGGGGTGTCACTGGGGCTGCCCCTTGGTTTAAGCACCCCTGGCCAGCACATGCCCTGGCTTGGCTGGGATTCCCAGATGCACCTGGAAAATGAGGCCGGGAAGCTTAATTCTTCCCCAAATCAATACTTGTCTTCGGTCTCTCCCTCTCTGGTGGAACGAGCTGTGTGAGGGGGCAGAGGAGACTTTGGGGGGGCTCACAAATCCCTGTGGCTGTTTGCCATGGGGTCAGGCAGCGTGGTACAGGATTACTCCTTGTTAAATAGAGATAGGCTCGGTGTTTACACTTGCTGGGGGCTCGTGGCTCCTCAAACCCCTCTGTTTCTGTGGTTCTTGGATTTAAACTGGGTTTGGGAGCACTAGAGGGAGCGGGATGAAGTGTGGCCTGGCTGCGGGGGTGCTGGGGCGTCTGTGGCCCGGGGTATCACAATGGACCATCGCATCACACCGACTGCTCTCCTCCTCTTCTCCTCTCCTTCCCCCCCTCTTCAGTCAGAGAAGGGATGGCAGTGCTGCTTCCCAGCTGATAGGTCTGGAGCAGATGCTGGGTTTGGGGGGCATTTTCCTCTCCCTCCTGTCCCCCTCTGGATAAGGATCACATCCCTGCCCCTGCCAGCGTCGGGCAGTGCTGCAGGCCAGGCAGGGGCAGAGGGAATGTACCGTTCCCTTTTCAGAAAACAGCATTTTCAGAGAAAAACTGAGCTTTGGTTGGGCAAACGCTGGGGTTTGTCTCCCCTCCTTGTCTTCAGAAGGAGGAGGCTTTCAAGTGGCATTTCAATTAAGATTTTAAACTGGAGAGATGCAAGTGAGATCAGAGGGGAGCCTGATCTCAGCAGCTCCGCTCCCCCTTTGATACCGGGAGACGTCGCCCTTTGTACGTCTGCGTCGCCGACACCGTGAGGAGCGATGGCGCCCGCCTGAGCATCCCCCGGGGAGATCTGAAGGGAAAGCTCTCCTTTTCCCCCAGGGACCCCCCTAAAGCAGCCCAGGCACGAGGGAGGGATGGCTCCAGAATAGAAACTGGGCTGTGAAATTCATCATTTGGTTCTGGAATTAACCGGCCTTATCGTTATATATATAACTTTTTAGGGTGAACTCTCATCTGGTGATAATATATCTGTAGCCTCTATTTTCTTTACCTTTCATGGCTTTGGGGGCAATGTGCCTTCTCGTGTGTGTAGGGTACCTCGCAGGAGGGGCTGTTCAGTACCCGGGGCCTCCTGGCACCATGGAAATACTGAGGATAAAGAATAGTAAACATCCAGAGCTCCATCTGATGCCTTTCCCGCCCTGTAAGCACAGCAGCCGTACAGAAATGTTTTCCCCTCGCAGAATTTATGTTGTGTTCGGGGGTTGCAGGCTCCAGACCTGGAGGCTAAAGTTGATTTTTTTATTTTTTTTTTCTTTTTTCCTTTGGAGTGTCTCCTTTATAGCGTTGCTTATCACGTCTGGGTGAGCTGGCTGCCAGCATCACCCGGGATCCGCAGGCAGAGGCAGCTGTAAATACCCAGGGGCAGGGTCCCCAAGCAGGGGGTTGTCCAAACACCCCCCAGCCTCCCCAAAAGTCCTCTGCGGCCGAGCCTTTCATTGCTGCTTGGAGTGAAAACTCTCACTGTGCCCTATTGACGGGAGGGAAGTTGCTTATGTCTGCTCTTTGCTGAGAGGGAATAACGATTTTCAAAAAGCAGCCAGACAAAAGAGCTCCGGGGCCCTGGTAGCTAATTAGCTGTACAGTGACGAGCGATGACCCCCCGTCAGTAAATCATGACGGGACACAAATAAGGAATTAAGCCGGGCAGCAGGGTTGGCAGCGCTCAGCTTCGGCCTCGGGAGCAAGGGCTCTCCCCTCCCAGGGTGAAGAGGGATATTTGCAGCAGGGTATGGCTGTGGCAGCCCCTCCGCCCACGCACCTTCCCCAGCGCGTGGGGACCCCAACCCTCTCTGTGAGGAGACATAAGGAAAGTCCCTTTATGGGTCTGTCCGACCGAGGGGACTCTGCTCTGCAGAGGATGTATCTCGGGGGAGAAGATGAATGCGCGGCGCTGTGCTGGGGTGGGCATTAATTCCTGTGGCACCATTTATCTCGGGGGGATGATGGGAAAGCGGCGTTTAGCAGGGAGTGCTGCTTCCCCCGGGATGATATAAATGTGCTGCGTGGGGCTTATCTGGTTTTTATGGGAACAGGTCACCCGGAGGGGAGACACGGATGGGCCATATTCTGCTTTTCCTGTGCAGGACGGCCGGGGGATGCTATAAATCATCCTCTCAGTCCAGTGCTGCCTAAGTGCCGTGTGTTCAGTGAGCTGGGGTCTGTGTTTGCTGGTGGCATTTGCCTCTTTCCTCCCAGCCCAAGGAGGGCCCGAACTCTGATTTACAGGGCCGAGGCGTGGAGCCGGGGCCTCTAATCTGAGCCCCAAATGAACATCCCATGGGAAAGACCGTGGCACTGGGGGTGTCGCTCGCAGGTAAAGGGATGGATCTGGGAAGGTGCCTCCCCCAATGCTCAGCACCCAGTGGCTGCGGCTGCTCCGCGGGGTTTGCTCTCCCCCGTGGCATCCCCCCTCTGTGAGGACCATGGCAATGGTCCCCGAGCCATGGAGGAGCAAGGATCAAAGGGCTCCTCCAACACCTTGGCTCCCCAATGATGGCCAGGAGACAAGACAGAGCAGGGAGAGGCCAGGCTCCTGTTTTCAGCCGTGGCACTGATGTGTCGGGAGATCCTCGTTCGCCTTTTGGAGGCGAGATCCGCTCTGCAGAAACAACACCAGAGCTAATTGCAGGTTCCACTGCGTGGTTTTGTTAGCAACAAAAGCACCTTCTTCCTGCAAACTGGAGAGCGAGTCTTCCCAATGCCTCCCCCAGAGACCATGAGGAAGGGGGGAAAATTCACCTCTATTCCCAGGAAGCATAAATAGCTCCAGAGGTACGGCATCGGTTATCGCCCTGGGAATATTCAGGAGAAATCAGGTTTGCTGGGTGGTGGCAGCGCAGCCTCCATCGTGGTGTGGAGGAGGTTTTGGAGATGCTGGGTGAGACCTGGCTGTCTGGGTCACTTCCTTGAGGTGGCATCACCTTCCCAGTCTGAATCCCATCCCTCCCCAGGGAATAACCCCTCATTTGTCCTCCCATCACCGGCCCCTTCGGCCAGTGTCCTCCTCACACAGGGCCTTCTTTATTCTCCTTCAGTGTTCAGAAGGTAACTGTGAAGCCAGGTTCTTTTCAGCTCTTAGTGTCCTGAGTGTAAGGTGCCTACGATGCTCTGGCTTGAAGCCTCTTCTAAGGACTCCTGGAAGCTGGACCCGTTTGACCTCACGGACACGTAGATGTCTCTACCTTTGCTGTCTCTCTCTGCACCATGTCTGCGGAAATACGCTGTCAGGTTCTCTTCTGGTGCAGGAAAAATGAGGAGTATTGCAAAAATCAATGTTCAGCAGAGGACAGAAGCCACTGGAGGGCTGAGGGGGAGGATGCTGCTCCTGGTTTCCAAAAGGTTATTTTAGCCAAAGAAAAAAAAGCTCTTGCAAGCTGATCCTTATGACAATCGTGGCGTTTCGGAACGTAATTGCAGGAGCATGTGAGCCTCCACAATGGAAATTATTGTGGTCGTGACAATCAATTCCTGTTTTCTGGTCACTGACAATCAATTCTGGGAAATCCATCGGGGATGCATTTTCTCAGTGCTGTGGGTGTCTGGGTGAGAGCAGGCAGGAGGAGAAATGACCCAGGCTCAGAGGGATCCCTCTTCCTTCAGCACGTCCTAAAGGATCACTCCCTTGGAGTAAATGGAGGGGACTCACCAGGAGCCAGCCCGTGGCATTTTTATTCCACCCTGGAGGAAGGAGGAGCTGCTCTCAGGCCCTCATGGACAGATGAGGGTGTTATCAACCCCCTCCTCACAAGTGGGATCAACAGCAGGAGTCTGACAAGGGACAGCTCCTCTGCTCCCCGGATAGTCTCTTTTTCAGCCCTTAAAAAGAAAAAGGGGAAAAAAAAAAAAAAAGATAATGGAATTAATGGAAATAAATTCTCCTCCTGTCATGCTGGAAAAAGGTTTGAAAACAAGGATGCTGTGAGTGGGAGGAAGGGAGCGCGTCACCGGGCTGGAAAAAGGCTTTGAGTTTTGAAGGGGGAGACTTGCTCGTAAGCGACCCTCTGCAAAGCCAACCCTTTCAGTTATCTCCTAGAAGCAATTAAAAGTCTCAATAACTGGAAAAAACTAGTGTGAGTGTCTTTTGTTAGTGCTTTCATAGGGATGGATGGGGGAGGCCAGAGAGGTGCGTCCCCGGGCTGTGAATAAAGCCTTGTTCGGTGCGAGGCGGTGGCTCAGCCACAGTTACAGACTAATAATGGTCTCATTTGAATTTTATCTGCACTATATAAATTTAATAGTTTCACTGGAATGTGCTATTCAGGTTGTCATAACACAGGGATGTTTGGGAAGGCTTCAGAGGTGGTTTAATTAGCAAAGTTAGTTGGGAGGGCATTCTGCATTATCTTCCTCCTTTTCTTTCTACTGATGCTCTGTAATTTATGTCGCTGAGGAGCAGGTAAGCTTTGTAACACTCGGAGGGTTCAGAGCCAGTGGTTCTCTTGGCTCCAGAGGACCCTGGGAAGGCAGGTTGGTGGCAGACAGTTTATCACCGGTCATTTTCTGCGCCGTCCTGTGAAAATAAATAAGTAAGCGGGAGCGGATCTGTGCTCGGCAGCCCTGATGGCCCATGGATGCTGGCTGTGCATGGCTCGTCCCATCCCGCAGTGCTGGGGAGTGGGTCACCCAGGGGTGCAGGGGTGCATCGCTGAGGATGCTCGGGGGGGCTCACCGTGCCCAGCGATGCCTGATTTCCAAGGGAAGGTCTGGAGCGCTTCCCCGGCAGCAGCAGCACCTTTGAGGGGCTGTGTTTGTGTCCCCTGCACAGCAAAACCCCCTCGTGCATTCCCATGGGAGTCCCACGGCAGCTCTGCTTTCCCTCCATCCTCCCGTCTGTCTGTCTGGCATCCTGGGAACTCAATCCGCCACCGTCTGTCTGGCTGAAAGCCCAGGGGAGCTGACAGGAAGGTTTCCACTGACTTCAATCTGCCTTGGATGGCACCCAGGGCTGGGAGCAGGATGAAGACATCTGCTCTCTCCCCGGACGGCCCGGGTGATGGCCGTCCCCTGTGGCACCCCCAGCCTGGCCCGTGGCTGCCTCTCCTGCTCGGAGCCACCCTGCAAGCGCCGCATCCCTCCCAGACAGTGGGAAGCCACGCCGTGGCCGTGCCAGAGGCAGCCCCTGTCCCTGCCTTGCTGAGGGTGGACCTTCTTGGGGGCAGGGGTACCCACGCTCGGGGGTTTCCAACAACCTGTTCCTAGCAGCCATAACAAGGAGGGATAAAGTTTTTCTGCTGCAGTGCCGGGCAAAAAAATATTCAGATTAATTTTCCAATTCCTTTTTGTTCCATCTTTCCCCACATCTGAGAGTGAGAAACAGACCTAATTAGAGCCCTACCAAATTAGCCCCACGCTCAGGCTTCAAGTGGTCAATCATGATCAGCAGCAGAATCCCCCGCTCACGGGAGGTTGTGTCCTGCTGCGGGGAGCAGGCTGCGAGGACTTGGGATGAGGACAAAGATGTGAAATTGGAAAAGATACAGGGGTAGGGAGGAGCGAGAAGGGCAGGGAAGGGGAGCCCAGAGGTGGCCTGTTGGGACAAATTCAGTGGGTTCCAGGGCATTCATTCAGGGAGTGAAATTTGCCTGGGTTGAAACAAGAAAAGATATTCCCAGCAAAATCTTCAGGACTTTGCCCTCTGCAGCACAACTTTCCAGTCCTTTGCTCCATCCGGGCAAGCACAAAGCTAAAATCTTTGGGTTTTTTCACTGAAATTGGGCTCTTCTTCATAAAAGCAGAATTAGAAAAGGTTAGGTTCTTAAGGAGAATAATTCCGATACCTGTGGTAACGAGCGTGAGTCACGTTTGATGGGGGATGTCCTTTGAGGAGCCCTGGCTGCCCCCCTGTGCCATCACTACCCCTGCTTTATGTCACCCTTGTAGCCTCAATCCCTGACCTATAAATAAATAAATAAATAAAATATCCAGGTTCTGAAGGTCACATCTTAAAGATTGCAGAGAGACATTTAGTTATGTAGAAATAAAATATGAATTTTAATGTGCGGCATTAACATGAGCTCTTTTAGGAAGAACTCCAGGACTTCACGATGAAGGTGTTAGAGCACAGGTGCCTGCCAGTCTTCATAAATCACCTCCAACAAGTTAATTCTTCATAAAGGAGGATGAATTTGAATCTCGGGGACAGATGACTGAGTACAGCAGAAAAGAAGCGGCAAAACTTAAGAGTGTTCGGGTCCTGGCAGGAAGGAAGAGTCAGGGAACCTCAGTCAACGCAAAAAGTGAATAAGAGTTTTAGGGGACATTCTTCAAACCCTGGCCAAACGCAGTTGGTTACAAGGGTGGCTTGTGCCTTGTGCTTGTGTCACAATAGCTTCTGGAGGTGCCAGGGCTCGGTGTCCCCCAGGACAGCCAGCCCCGCGGGAGATGACGTGTCCAAGGGCTGGAAGTGAGCCTGGGGGTGATGCTGCTTTCCATGTCCAAAAATGTTAACTTTCACTATGGCGTGTGTCTCATCCTGCCCGGGTGGGGATGCTTCTCGCGCGAAGCCGGTTGAGAAGGCAGCCGAGACATTTCCCCTTGACTAGAGTGTGCCACCAAGCCAGGCTGCTTTTTATTTGTTGTTGATTTTATTGATGTTATTGACTTTTTCATGGGGCACTTTGGGGACGTTTGCATGATGGCGTGTGCAGGTGCTACAAATTGCTTGATGTTACACAGTGTTTAACTCGCGCTCCGCACCGGCGAGAGAGACACGCTTTTATTAAGAATCTCTTGTAGACACTGCTTTTGTTTTTATGATAAAATATACAATGCAGTCATCACCACTGCCATCCCACTGTGGCTACCAGCTAAGGCAAAATAATGATGTGTCGTATATGTGCTTCCCAGACAGTAGCAGAGGTGAGCAGCGTACGGGTTCCTTGCAAAGAGCCTCCCGTGGTGTCCGACGGCGTCCCCACGGGCTGGGAGGGTTTGGGGGGAACTCAGCAGGAGGCAACTGAGACACCCGAGGGGCTGCCATTGGGTGGCTCTTCCCCAGGCCAGCCTTCTTCCAGGGATGGAATTGCAGGATGGTCATTATAGAATCATAGAATTGTCTAGGTTGGAAGGAATCATCTAGTCCAACCATCAACCTAACTCTGACAAAAAAATATACAAGAAACAGGAAATAAAAATTATTAAATCATATTCCTGGGGACCATGTCTACCCGTCTTTTGAACGCCTCCAGGGATGGTGCCTCAACTGCTTCCCTGGGCAGCCTATTCCAAGGCTTGATAACCCTTTCAGTGAAGTGATAACTCCTTTTTTTATGCGGAGGGGGGAGAAGATCAGAGGCATCTGGATATTTTTGAGTTCCCACAGATGGACTACCCCAGGGTTGTGGTCTCTACAGGCGCCGGACCGGCCGCCCCAGAGCAGCAACATCTGGCCACCAGAGAGATGGTGAAGTCAGAGGAGGGTTCCCTTGGAGGAGAGGGGGAATCAGGCGCAGGTCACCCCAGTTGCAGCGTCTCCTTGAGCAGTTTCTCTGTGTCCCTGCTGCCCCCACCCTCTG
Source organism: Scolopax mira (assembly GCA_004320125.1). NCBI lineage: Eukaryota > Metazoa > Chordata > Aves > Charadriiformes > Scolopacidae > Scolopax > Scolopax mira. The sequence continues at coordinate 2,184 of BJBW01004508.1, read as the reverse complement.
CTGCTCTCTTCCCCGCACAGCCAGGAACCGGGGCGTTAAGTGTTTTGACCGGAGGATTTATAGATTGAGCTCTGGAAATGTGATGTTAACACAGGGACGCGCACGAACACCGTGAATATTTCAGTGCGTGGGTGAGGACGGGGAGAACAGGCTTGCTTTCCCCCCAGCCCCCATAAATAAACCAGGACCGCTTGTTTTCTATTCCGAGGCTCGCCGCCTGCCTGAGACAGTAATATTTTAAAGTTGATTGGATCTTAAAATTGTAAGAGGTCCCCGGTGGCCCGACTTTAGCTGGCATTATCAGCTCAGCCATTGTCTTATGAAGCAATCTCCTCTTGAACCATCCCGTCCTCCCTCATCCCTTAAAGTCACGCAGCCCGGAAGGGTCCCGGTGCTCTCCGGGAAGAGGGAACGGTGATGGTGAGGAATGAAGATGAATATCATCGCGCTGTGCCCTTGGCAGCAGCCAGCCTTGTCCTTGGGGCTCGGAGCACCTCCGGAGGTTGCTGCTTGCTTTTGTGTATTCACCGGGGAGGGGCTGACAGTGCCGTCCTTCAGGCTGAAAAACACCTCAGAGGGGGAGAGCCGGAGCAGGGGGATGGAGCGGGTGAAGCCCCACAGCCTGCGGGGAGGGTTGGATGGTGCTGTGCAGGGTACGGAGGGGTTCACCACCCTTCTGGCAGCCTTCACGTGTCCCGGGGTGCTCTGTGTGTCGGCTGGTGGGCTAAAGCCCGGTGATGATGTCGGGAGGGAGAAGGGAAAGGGTCCTGGAGCCGGGAGCTGCTGAGGTGCTTTGCCAAGAGAGACATCTCCAGGAAGAGCCATGGCCTTAGGAGAGAAATCTTGGCGTGTCCCCACTGCGATTCAGTGAGATTGGCATGGCGAAATGGTACAGGTACTTTCTAGAAAATGAGGGCTAAACAGGTCTGGAAAAGTCTGGACTCACCTGAGTCTCTGTATTGTGAGACTACTGGGAAAAGGGAAGAAAGGGGTGAGATGTCCCATAAGGATTGGCGAGGGGGGCCTGACAGCAGAGGAGAGGGGGGTCTGACAGCAAACGCCTCTTGAGCCAAACAGGGAAAGGCAAAATTATTCCTAGCAGTTAGAAATGGAAGTCGGACAAATTCAGGCGAGAAATATGGGACAAATTCTCAGCAGCACGGTCGTAAAACACGAGAAGGGTTTACCTAGGGATGGCAGCACAGCTTCCCCGAGTCTTTAAATCAACCCCAGGTTTCCACGAGGTCTCCAGGCGGAGAGCACTTGAGCAAATTTTGTGAAGGCTGGCTTCTTTTTTACTGTCTTAACTCTGCTCTTAATTAGTGGGTTTTTTAAAAAATTAAAAATCCTACCAGTTGATTGGCCTTTGCAGTGAGTTTTCCCCTCAGTTTTCATCCTGATCCCTTTGAAACCAGGATTGTATGGCTGCAGCTTTTATTACCAGCTTAAATAATTCCTCCAAAATACTCTCTTGCAAAAAATGAGACCAGTACTTATGTGTCTGTGGTATCTAGGAGACTGGCAGAAATTGTGCTCTGCGTGATTATCCAAAGCAGTTGTCATGTTATTCTCATCGCTAATGGTATATAATTAGGTATTAAGGCTCTCTCCAGGTAGAGCATCCCGGGGCAATTAGAGCAGAGGACACGACAAAGAGCCCAGGCCAAGTGACTCTGTCCCTCTGGAAAGGGAAATAATCGTCCCCAAACATATTGTCTGTGGTTTTGAGAGTGGGTCCATTAGAGAGAGCTGACTTTCTAGAAGGATCTCATCTCCAACGATCTGAAAGCCCTTCCTCTGGCTCCAGCCCCTGCCTTTGCCGTGGGGAGCCGGGTGGAAGAGTTTGCACCAACGTGGAAAGTTTTGGCTGCATTTGCATCATTGTGCTGGGAATCCCGGGGGGGGGGGGGGGGGTGTCAAACCCCACCACCCCCAATTTCCTGATGGATAAGGGAGCTGTGCAAAGCTCTGGGATACATCAGCGTGGCTGGGCAGGGCAGAGCAGCATCCTTCCCCTGATAAGGCTGATTCTTAAACATACTCAGACCTTTTAAAGCTGCCTTGTGACGTTTGACCGGGCAGGTTCTTGTGAGTGTGAACAGGTCTCGGTGTGAAGGGCGTTTCTCCGGGGGGCACGGCCGTGGGGCTGCAGGTTTGGCTTCTCAGCAGGTACCTTCCACCTGC